>CAUYQV010131453.1:0-23994 GCA_963574575.1 Galagoides demidoff
TTTTTGAGACGGAGCCTCAAGTTATCCCCCTGGGTAGAGTGCCATGGCATCACAGCTCATAGCAACCTCCAACTCCTGGGCTCAAGCGAGTCTCCTGTCTCAGCCTCCCAAGTAGCTGGGACCACAGGCGCCTGCCACAATGCCCGGCCATTATTTGGTTGCAGCCATCATTGTTGTTTGGCGGGCCCGGGCTGGGGATTTGAACCCGCCACCTTAGGTGTACGTGGCTGGCACCTTAGCCGATTGAGCCACAGGCGCCGAGCCTATGTGAGGATTTTTTAAAAATCACCAGAAACGCAAAACATGCAAACTTCTACCTCTGAAAGAAGTCAATTCAAGTATTAATTAACTCCCTGTACAACACCAGGGATGGTGAAAAACAGGTGAACAGGCTTGCCAGGTGCATGGGTTCCTCTCTTCAGAAGAGTGGCAGTGGGCCCTTCACTGGGGATGTGACTAGGAATGCTATGCCAACATTTAACTTTCCAACATGAAAGAAAAGTCCTGAGATGAGCAAGGCAAACAGGTAACAGGATATCCATTTCTTAAAAATTCCAGTTATTACATCCAAAAATGGCTTGCTAAGTAAAAGGATGTCTTTCCCTCAAACATCAGCCCAAACACCCCTAACAATTCCACCATGTAGCTTCACTCTTTGAAAGGTCTAAAACATCTTCTTATGGTCTTCTTAAAAGATGAAGAGTTACAGTAGTTGTCAGCTAAAACTTCATCAGGTAGTCTAAAAAGGAGACAGGTAGTAGCCAAGTATGAGTGGGAAAGGGGGAAAGGCTCCAGGGAAATCAAAGGCTTGGAAAAAAGTTGACCTCTGCCAATATCCCCAAAGACTTGTTAGCAAATCCAGGCTCTGCCACTTACTATTTGGAAGACCTAAAGCCAATCACCAATCCTTTTGAGTCTTAATTTCCTCCTCTATAAAATAAGGCTAATTACACCCACCTCAAATGCTATTATGAGGGCTAAATGAGATCTTGCTGGTCAGCTCCCAAAACAAGTGTTTAATAAGCGTTAATTCCCAGACCACTAACTCCCCCAGGAGCAGTGAAATATTTTCATCTACTAAGTTTAAAAGGAAAATGTTTTACTTCATAGTCTCAGATTAAAAGAACAGGAAGAGTTTTCATGAGAAACCACACACACTAGCTCTAACGAGCCTCTTCACCAACCCCGTGAGGCAGCAGGATGTTCTCTCCAGCCTGTTAAAGATTACACAGCCCTGAAACTGCCAGCAGAAAGCTGAATTTCCCTCTGAGATGTGCTCATATGCCCTCCTCCCACAGAAACTAATGGAAAGTCAAAAACTGGTTTAAAATGGCTAAACCACCAGAAAATCTTAGTTTATAAAAAATCAAAGTAAAATATGTAAGTAAAGTTCATAGTAATTTTAAGGCAACTTCAAAAATTGGTTAATTTAAGAATAACAAGAACCTTAGAAATCTTAGAAACTATCCCGCCGCCCATTTTGACTACATCAACCAGGACCCAGGTAACACTTGGGTCCTACTTGGTTAGAAATATCTGCCCATCTCACCCTCGGGAGTTCAGCATCAGGCCAAGAAAGCCAAAAAGTTCGGCAAGGGTCCTCATGATCTTCTTATTAACCTGGGGGTAAAAAAGAGGCCACGAGATCAGGTCAGCTGTCAATCAAAAGGAAATGGTTTTTTTCAGGAGAAATTCAGTGTTGGTCTCAGAACAATTAGAGAATCTTCCCCCTTAATGCTGCCCATTATTCTGTAGCTTCTATGAAGTTCCTTTTGCTTTAGAGAGCAGGACCCGTTTCAGGACAAAGTACACAGACCAGGGTTTGCCTCCTTTTCTTCAGTGAGGGAGTCTCTATGTGAACAACTAAATCATGCTGAGCATGACCATCATCTCCACACTGGAGATGATGCTACCAGATGTTTCACAGCTTGCATGTCATGCACTGATTTCACATGCTAACTCGCCCTAGACTGCCTCTTCTGTCGCCCCAGTTCCTGTGTCCTGCCCAACTGTGTCGTCAGCCTAAGTAGCATGATGTCAGAGAGATGGCAGAGAGTGGTGGTGAATTGCATTTCTTTGGATACTAGATTGAAATCGAGTAATCTGTATTACCAAGTGCTTAAAATTTACACAGCTGCCGTTGTCTTTGGGACAACTCTCTCACCACTCCAGCAAGTTCATTAAACCCTGTAGAGAAAATCTGTAATCCATCCTATCAGGAAATGTGGTTTTATTACAAAACAAACTGCCTTCCCAAACCTAAAATATACAGACTATTACAAATAGTCTGGCGGGGGGGTCCAGCCAAGTCATCAAATTTCAAGTTTCCCTCATTCATAAATTTTAATTTTACAGAAAGTAATATAAGAATCAATGAGGGTATGCTGCAAAATTTTTCAATTCATTTGCCTATTTTTTTTCATATAGTTTCATGCCTACCCTAGGCAGAAAAGTACACCTCCAAACCCACAGATCAAACCCCCTAGGAGATCTCTGCCTGGGAGTATCAATGTTCTACATCACAGACTAAATTATTATGTTAGATGTATGCTACTTCATCACCCAGTCTATCCACTTCCTCTGTCAGCATGTGAGCCTTTTCAGGACCTTGAAGGCAAATAGACAAGGTTCTTAGTAAGTATAAAAGCATCCCAGATTTTCTTTTCCCCAAAAAACTGTGGCCCAGTATTTTTGCCCAAGCAAGTTATGACTATTCAAACAGCAGAAAGTGACTCCAAAGAATCTGAATATGGGAAAAGGAAAGAAGGGGAAAAAAATAAAACCTTAGCATTTAAGATACTTTTTCATACTAAATATCAAATAATAAAAATATACCTTTGTGTTTGAAGAGTCAAGTCATACAAATACGTAAAAGCAAATCAATTGTTTCCAGCTGTAATCAGCGATAATAACCCAAGTACGTGACAGCATGAGAAAGATGATCAGTTTCCTTTTGAGGTTACATGATAAGCACCAGTTAAGCAGCCTTTTTCTCTTAAGAACTCGCCGGCGTCTGACCTCCTGGCAACAGGAGGCCAGGCCTGTCACCGGCCCCCTTTATAGCGTTCATTCACTTTCAGTTCACCCCCCAAGCGAGGAGTGGGGGCGGGCGAATTTAAGAACCGGTTTTCGAGACTCCAGAATACGGTCATCCTCTCGTTCGAAGGGGGTTGCGTGGGCATTGAGGGGGGCCGAGGAGGCGGGGAAGGGACAGCGAGGACTAGGTTCGTGGATTTTTTTTCTGCACCCTGGAAATTCCCAGGCCAAAAAGGTACCGACTCGAGTCCCGGACATTCCCCTCGAGGGCCGGCTCCAAGACCCGGACTGGAATCCCACGGCGGAATCATAGGCAACGTCGCTAAGCAAAACTTTTCTAAGACCGCCTTTTTAAAACGTCCCAGTTAATCTACTGCCTACCGCTGAGCATGAAAGTCACCTCCTCATTATATTCACCTCTTTCTATTTTCGCTTTTTCTGTACGGCCTTGAAATGTAAGTGGGGATAGAATGAGGAAGGGGGTTGGTTGTCTTCTACAACACAGCTTTTTAAATGTGGCAATGAAAAAGCAGGGTCCCTGTCTTGTGCCTTCATTGACTAAGGGACAAGAAATCTGAGGCATAAATAAAGCAGTAGTCATAAAACATGAAGATCACTTTATTTTCATGGGGGATGGGAGTGGGGTGGATCTAAACAGCAAATGAAACATTGCACAACACTTAAAGGATTTCTCCCGATGACATTTAGTTTCACTGATGCTTTTTTTCCTTTTAGAACACTCTCGGCTGTAATCTCTGTACTACTTCCTTTTTTTTTTTTTTTTTTTTTTTGTAAATTATCTAACTCCAGGCAGTGTTACAATCCAGTTTTGTAATTACACAGGAAGTGATGGCTGTCTGGTTCCCCTACAGGACGAGCCTCTAGGGGGTACACATCAGCCGTCCTTAAGAAACAGAGAGGCCTGATTCCGTCTCCCTTAACACAGATGGTTCAAAAGGGAAAAATAAGTTCACACTTTTTTAAGTTCATGCTTTTTTTTTTTTAAATGTAAAATGGTAAGTGCACTTTTAAGAAACAAGTTAAATTGAAGTTGGTGAAGTCCATGTTAGATATTCAAAGGTGGAAGGGTGCCACAAAGAACCAGAACAAGTAGAGTTAATAGCAGAGATTTATTAGTAAGAGCATCTACAAATAGATGGGCTGCCACTAAAAATGGAAAATGGCAACAGCTCTGAGGTAAGGGGGCTCTTTTAAATCAGTTGAGGGTGTGGGGTACGTGATGTTGGGGTGTGCTATGACAGAGACCAAAGGTCATCTCGCTGGAGGCCTTCAAAAGGTGGGAGAATTATCTGCTGGAAATCTATAACCTGGAAGTGTTTCAACAGAACTGGAAAAGCAAGGAGAGTTTTCTTCTTTGCTTAATGAATGTCCAGACCCACCAAAGCCAGAGAAAGACTAACAAGTCCTCTTTGCTTCCGAATAATTAGACCCATTGGAGGTAAAAGAAGACTAACAAGTCTCAGTCTATTCTTTCCTTAATGAGTGTTTAAACTAGTGTTTTCAACTGGTGTGCCAAGAAAAATTTTAAAAGTTATTATTTTCAAAAGTTCAAAGCACAGGTTTAGCGCCTGTAGCACAGTGGTTACAGCATCAGCCATATATACAAGAGCTGGCGAATTCGAACCCAGCCCAGGCCTGCTAAACAACAATGACAACTGCAACAAAAAAATAGCCAGGCATTGTGGCACAAGGCTGTAGTCCCAGCTACTTGGGAGGCTGAGGCAAGAGAATTGCTTAAGCTCAAGAGTCTGAAGTTGCTGTGAGCTGTGATGCTACAGCACTCTACCAAGGGCGAAATAGTAAGACTCTGTCTTTTAAAAAAAGGTCAAAGCACAAGAAAATATATGCTTTTTACTCTTTTTCTGGATCCACATAATTTAAGTGTGCTGTGGAAGTTTAACTATAGGTTCCAGCAGGCCATGAGATGAAAAAGATTGAAAAACACTGGTTTAAGCCATTGGAGGTAGAGACTTAATGAGTGTTTATTCTCAGAGGTAGAGAAAGACTAACAGTGCATTTTGTGCTCCCCACTTCTCTGTGTTCCATAAACTGCCCTCAACCATCCTCTTATCTTATACCACCCCACTATACTCCCAGGAGTCCCAGGTACCTTTGGCACTCAGGGTCTATGGTTTCACTTTAAAACTGAAAAATGGCAATTTTGAAATTTTATTGATTCGTTGCACATTGAGATGTTAGGCATTCTGATTGCACTGTAGACATAAACCCTGGGTAGAATAATCCTTAACTCAAGAAAATAAATATAGTTGAAGTGGCATTTCTGGCATCAGTGACTAATTAATGTAAGAAAGATAAATTTTCCCAGAACCCAGTTTTTTTGAAGAGTTGGTGAGGTGTATTTCTGTTGTTTCCCTTGGGTATTTATTTCCTCATCTCTCTCAGTGATTGCCATTTCCTTTAACGGGGTCCAGAAACAGATTCATTGATGGCACGTACCACATAAATACGTAAAAGTTTACCATATTTATTCTCGTCAAGTACCCTGACTTATCAATTTCAAACTTAATAACTGAAGACAGGAAGTATCTGTCAAATGGTACTTAATAAAATGATGGTTGTTTGGAATGGCAAAATGTGTCATATTGGAACATTCAAAGGTCTATTTTGTATTTGCTGAAGAAAAGTTACTCTAATAAGGTAACTCCTATAAAGTACACTTTGCATAGAAGGTTCTTATGAATTCTCCCTTTTGCAAGTAGTATCAAATCCATCATTTGAATTCTGGAATATGAGATTCACTAAATTAATACTACCATTCCAAAATAAAAATTCATATTTAACTCAATGAAATTACATATATACTACTGGTTTAATATCTTAAGCCTAAATGTCTAACCATAATGACCAACTCAGCTGATAATGACGTCATTAGTATAACTATTAGGAAGACCCTTATAATTAAGTTATGAAGACTAACATAGAAAACTATGTGGCTGGGCATGGTGGCTCACATCTGTAATCCTAGCACTCTGGGAGGCCAAGGCGGGTAGACTGCCTGACCTCAGGAGTTCGAGAACAGCCTGAGAACAAGTGAGACCACATTTCTACTAAAAATAGAAAAACTTGCTGGATGTTGTGGGAGATGCCTTATAGTCCCAGCTACTAGGAAGGCCGAAGCAAGGGGATCGCCTAAGTTTGAGGTTGCTATGGGCTATGATGCTGGTACTCTATCCAGGGCACAGAGTGAGACTGTGTCTCAAAAAAAAAAAAAAAAAAAAAGGAAAAGAAAGGAAAATATGTATGTTAACACATTGTTGACCAGCAATTTTATGCAGAAACTACCCACCATCTTACCAGTTAACTCGTGACCAGTCAGCAACATGTTAAGTAAAAAACGTATCCAAATTACATATTCTCCATAATTACAAATAAGTGGTTTAAAAACCTGCAAAAAAAAAAAATGACAAAAATGTTCATTTCATTCAGATGACAGAATTATAATTTATCTGTAAGATATTTCTTCTTCTATATTTTATAGTTTTTCAAAAATTATGATTTCTTTTATATTTATAATGGAAAATATATCTTTAACACAAACTATTATTTGGCTGGCTAATGTTTACAACTATGTGGTACTAGCCTAAAATAAACTTTTCAGAAGAAACTAAATTATTATATCTAACCGTTCTGAGAGAAAGACTTAAGAAATATTTCAAATTCTACCAAAATTTCTACACCAGAGTGTAAAAAGACAAATAAGAGGGATGTAAGTGACTGAGACTACCTCAATAAACTGTCTTATGACCTGATGTCACCATATCAAATAAGAGAAACTAGACAAGACCACAAGAAATCATTTGCACAAACCAGTAGCATCATTCCAAACCAGTGCCCACTTTCTTTTTGAAATTCTCCTGGGAAAATGTCTCCTTAGCCTCCTCCAGCAATTCTTCTTGGAAAATTGCCCAAAAGTTCTCCCATGAAAATAAAACCAAAGTTGTAGATGAAAAGGGCTATGGACTCTCATGTACCTTATTTTAAATCCAAACTTGAGTCCCCTCCCCTGCAAAATGGAGTGAGTACCACCTATACTACTGGATCATGAGTAGAATTAAATGAGTTATTGGTACTAGCCCTGAAATGATAGGCGATGTTATAGAAATGTTTCTCGTCTGCCCTCCCTCTTCCCCTAGTCAGTGTTTCTCCAACTTTGGAATACCACCCCAACCTCACAATCACTGGGCACTTGCCACAAAGGATAATTCTCTAACTCCCACAGACCTGACCCCTAATTCTGCATTTTTATCAACTATTACAAGTGATTATTAAGGATCATAAAAATCAAGCTATTTTAATATATGTAAATACTTGGTTCTCTTCCGACTGGAAACACAATTAAAATTCTTCTTTCTCTTGGCTTGCTGCCTGTGGCTCAAGCAGCTAAGGCGCCAGCCACATACACCTAAGCTGGCGGGTTCAAATCCAGCCTGGGCCCGCCAAACAACAGTGCAACCAAAAAATAGCCAGGGGTTCTGGCAGGTGCCTGTAGTCCCAGCTACTTGGGAGGCGGAGACAGGAGAAGCGCTCGAGCCCAGGAGTTGGAGGTTACTATGAGCTGTAATGCCACGGCACTCTACCCAGGATGACAGCTTGAGGCTCTGTCTCAAAAAAAAAAAAAAAAAAAACTCTTCTTTCTCCAAACATTTTATAACTTTGAAGGTGGTTCTCAAGGATAGGAAAGGAAGGTCTTGTATCCTCTCCCTGAAGTTAAAAACCCAAATTCTTTGATTCATTCTTCTAAGGATACAAATTTTTCACACTTTGAGCGTCTGTCTTTCTCTCCAAAGCCTCCCTAGTTTTTCTACACATCTGTTTACAAACAACCTAAATTAGACCACTACATGTCATAGCTCAAAAAGAAAAGAGTATTTACTAAATGATTCTAAGTTAATTAAGTCAAATAAAATAATTCCATTATTTTTAGGTAATCAATAGAAATAACAGCTTCTTCCAAATGTGATAATGTGCATACCTTACACCCAAATTAAGAAATACCTGTCATAGATTTTAATATCTAATTTTATTAATTTCTATTTCTATTTTAATTTCTAATTTTGGTATATAGTTCAAAATAACAACCAAAAAGAAACATTTGAAATTAGTGGAAAAAATTTCCACAACTTTGTAATAATCAATAGCATTCTTTACATAAAAGTCAATTTTTAAAACCCTCAAACTTCAGGAAAAAATTAAATATCCACTTACAGATTTCTCCTTTCCAATTCCAAAAGTGGTTATTCTAGAATAAGCAGTCCATACATAAAATTTAGCTTAATCAAACAGGAAACAATCAGCAAATGCAAATATTGATTCAAAGCACACATTTTGTATATGTTAGTTTCACACTTCCCTTCTGTATCTTTTCTAGATAAAATCAGGAAATTGTAAATGTTCTCAGTACAAAATTCTGACGAAGGACACTGGCATTTTCAAGTGATTCAGAAAAGGTAGATCATCAAGAGAAACTCCTGAGACAAGGCGGTCATCCGTGTGTTCGCGAGAGCCTTTGACAACAAGCCTTCTCGATTTCCCTGCCGAGGACAGATCCCTTGTGCTACTAATGCAGATGTGCCCAAATTCCTTTATCAGATAAGTTACAAACACTCCAAACTTATCTTGTCTATTATGTCAGCACATTTTTCACACTCTTTAGCATAGTAATCTCCCTTCCCAAGGAAGCTAATTCAAATGTTACTCATTAGCATCTTTGGTTTGAAGGGCAATACAGTGTGTAGATGCTTTTAATAAGGGTTCTACCATGGCTAAGTCAAGATTGGAAAAAATCCTACAGGTAGATAGAGCTGTAACCTGCATTTTCTAAGCTCTTTACAAGTCATTACATAAAGTTCAACTCTGTTTGAAATTTTGGACATATTTTTGACAGTCATCTCTCCATGAAGCTGCTTTCTGTAACACAGGTCTACTGGGAAGATAACCTAATATGATTCCTCCAGTCCCCTTCAGGACTAGGTCTCCAAAGGGCACACAAAAGACAAGAACATGTCCAGCTGGTTCTTCACAATAACTTCATCTGGATGCAGCTTGTGGGGTAGGTAATGGGCCAGGGTCATCTCCCAGGCATCGACGAGATAAACTCCAACCCCTGAGAACATCCTCCGAAGGATGGTGTCCAGCTGAAAGTTGTACCAGTCGCTGTTGAAAAGGCTCGCCTCAGGCCCCAGCTCTTGCACATTGGCTGTCCGGATGACCACCACAGTCTTAGGGCTTCTATCCAGGAGCTGCACCACTGCTTGGCGGATATTCCTGAGCCGCCGAATGTACACTTCCAAGGGGAAGGTGCTGAAGTGAGACCATATAGCTATGGCAACCACAGTGTTCTTCCCTCCCACAATACCTCTCAGCTCATTCGCCACATAGTGGAGCTCACTGCTGAAGACGGTGGAGAAGCGGATGGGAGGACCGTGGCAGCGGTATTTGAGCAGGATGTTGTGCTTCTGGTCCACTGCAAGGAAGGGGCCCACATTCTTGGGACTACCCAAGTTAAACTCCACTAAATCTGAAACGAGGAAAACTCAAGTTTGTGAAAACATTCAAACTAAGCACATATATTTTGATTATTCTTTACTGAATGGCTTCAAAGAATTTTTTTTTCCTAAAAAGTACAACAAAAAGATAGTTCACATATGTAAAATAGATACTTCACTGCACTCTGTACCCCTTTCAATTAGTGGACCTTTATTCTAACATATTTGTTATTTAAATCACTCCACAAATGTAACCTTATAACTAATACCATCAGTGACAGATTCTACACCTGTGTTTATGCCTCAAAACCAAAATAACCTATTTTCCTCTAATTATTAGGCCAAGAAATCTTGCTATTTGCCCTGATGACTGAATATTTTAACTCAATTGCATTTACATTTTATTCTTCTAACAGATAAATAGTACCTCTTCCAGGACAAGGGCTACAGCTTCCATTTTATGAACACATCTTAGTGAACAGAATTTTGAGAATTCTGTCATTTGTGACAACATGAATGAACCTAGGACATTTTGCTAAGTGAAATTCTGCCAGACACAGAAAGACAAATACTGTATGATCTGACACATGTGGAATCTTAAAAAGCCAAAATAGAGAGAATGGTAGTTACCACTGGCTGGGAGACTAGGGGAGGACACAGGGATGTTGATCTAAGGATACAAAGTTTCAGTTAGATAGGAAGAAAAGTTTTCCAGATTTATTGCATAGCCTGGTGACTACAGTTAATAATAAAGTACTGTGTATTTCCAAATTGTTAAAAGAGAAAGTTTTTTTTCTTTTTTTGCAGTTTTTGTCCAGGGCTGGGTTTGAACCCACCACCTCTGGCATATGGGGCCAGCGCCCTATTCCTTTGAGCCACAGGTACCACCTTAAAAGAGAAGATTTTAAACATTCTTGTCAAAAAAAAAAAAAAAAGTATGTGAGTTGCTGGATAGGTTAATTAGATTGATATAAGCATTCCACAATGAATACATGTCAAAATATCACATTGTATTTCATAAAAGTACGTAATTACTTATAATAACTTTTTTAAATAAAATAAAAATAAAGCAACTTAAATTGCCATTCTGAAAAAAAACCCAAAAAACTCTAATACCTCTTTTTGCAATAAGTAAAAGAAAGAAATAACCCTGTTCCTTTTCGCTTTCAATTTTACCCAACAGATGGAAAATCATGTTACCGTCCTATAGGAGAACTTCTATCTCTATCATGAAAACGACAAAGATAGCAACACAAGTTAGAATTCACTGCTCTCCTACCCCTCCCTTTATCTAAGTTGTGTTTCATGGCCTATTCCTTGGAGACATTCCAAAGGTCCCAGAAATTAGTGGGACTCTTTGCTACTCCTAAAAAACTGTATACAATTCATCACTTAACATACACCCCCCATGAGGAAAGAAGATTTATCACATATCCCTAAATATTCTCTAAGTGGCTCACAGAGAACAGAGTAAATGTTGGGCAACCCAAACCAGTATTTTCTAAGCACCTGTGCAGTGCCCAACACCATAGGTACCACGCAGCCTGAAAAGTCACAGTCACATAAGTGCTCGGTAAGTCACTTTTTAAGTCAGTCTTTGCCCTCAGGGAGTTTTCAGTCACCTTGAACAAGTAATATCAGACTATAATTGTCCTATATTCCTTTTAGGGTTAAAGTAGATTTCACTTTTTTCTCCTTGCAATTCCAGGCTTCTCTCCTAGGTCTTTTTTGTTTGTTTGTTTGTTTAAGAGACAGAGTCTCACTGGGTCACCCCCAGTCAAATACTACAGCTTCACAGCAGCTTTCACAGCGTCCAGCTCTGGGGCTTAGGCTATTCTCTTGCCTAAGCCTCCCAAGTAGCTGGGACTACAGGCACCCCCCACAATACCTGCCTATTTTTTTTGTTGCAGTTTGGTCAGGCCCGGGTTCGAACCCGCCACACTCAGTATATGGGGCCAGCGCCCCACCCACTGAGCCACAGTCGCCGCCCTCTCCTAGGTTTTCTTACCTAATTTATTACTACTTAGCATCCAGCCCTATTTAAACTTAATAAAAGCTCAGGCCACCACTTTCTTTTGATTAAGATCAAGCACTGACACAGGCTTTATTTTTAACCAAGTGAAAATCTATTTATAAAGGGTATGATGACAAGTGATCAGACGGTTAATGTGAACATTGCTATCAAAGAAACACCAAGCTATGCCATTGGAAATTAAGAAGCAAGCGCTGCAGGGGCCCTGGCTGGTCAGCATCAAACTGTGCCCAGCATCATGACACACAAATTATGTCCTTTCTCCTACTTTTTAATTTATGCTTTATCAATTAGAATTTAGCAAAATATGTTTTGGTTAAAAAAAAAAACTGGAATTGACTTCCCACTGTATGGGGTAATATCAACTTCCTCCTCCTTTCTTCTAAAAATATATGTAAAAGCTGATTAAAAAGAATATATTACAAACAACAACTCAACAAGCCATGGGATTTACTTCATGAAAAGCCCTGCCTCTACATAGCCAGTAAAAATAATTCCCACAAAATTATTTATCCACTCTCTTTTAAACAGAGCCTTTATTTCTTCTCCCTGGAATCCCTTCTTCCTCATGCTGTGCACACCCCTCCCAGAAAGAGGAGAATGCCCATTGTGAAAAAGGGGTGCACCTCCAGCCATTGGGTTTTGTTCTCAGCCTAGAGAGCATCCCCAGAGCCAAGCGGAGAAGTCAAAAAGGTGAGAATACTGGGACCCACCCACATCCCTCAGTAGGCACTAGCTCCATCTCAGAGTCACACCAAAAGTATGCCCTGGGTAACAGGGATAGCTTTGCTTCAGGGATCATTAAAATGGACCACAATATGTTTGGCAACTTCCTTTCAATTACATCTACTATACACTGGGAGGGCAGTAAAAGACATTTGTGAAGTAGTATGGTCCAAGTGACTCATCCCATACATAGAGAAATAAAGCCCTAAAAAGTAGATTACTAATCCAAGGTCACACAGCTAAAGAATGGCATGGACTGCAGTGAGACCCCCCTGTTTCCAGCTATACACCACCACCCAGCTACTGACCAGAAACTGTCACACATGTTTTCAGGGTTAGGATACCTCTTTAGTCTTAGAAAGAAATAACTGCTTCCTCACCTGATGTCTTTGGTCAGGCACCTGAGTGGAGTCGGTTTATTTGAAAGCTAATGGGGGAAATAGTTATGAAACAAAAAGCAATGTACCGACCTGGCACAAATGTAGTAAGGTATTCAAACCATTGCCTGATTGTTGAATCACCAAATAAATGCACCACTTTTCTTTGTAAGCATTCTGTGATGTTGTCAGGGTCATTAAACTGACGCATCTTAAACTTCCTGGGCCTCCACTGGTCTTTATAGTAATATCCAGAAGGAAAAGTTCCTGAGCCTTGAGATAGTTCTAGGTTGTTAGTTTCTGTAAGAAAAAATAAGATAATCTGAAATTCTCCAACAGTAGATGAAAAATGTCCCAAGAAACATAATTATGCCCATGTATTTGTTAGCCTGCTGGCATCTGAGCAACATTTCCTGCTGTCATTATCTCAAAGAAATCCCAGACTTTTCCCCTGATACAAAAGGTTCTCCTTTGCACAAAAATGGGAAGATCTGAATGAGTGTGATGGTGTTGGTGGATAGAAGTAAAAAGGGGACTTTGAGCATGCCCTCTGATTAGGTATGTTTTCATCAAAGCCAAACACATGGGCTGAGCGTGGTGACTCATGCCTGCATTCCTAGTGCTCTGAGAGGCGGAGGCCCAGAAGTTTGAGACCAGTCTGAGCAAGAGCGTTGACTGGTCTGAGACCGTTTCTACTTTTAAAAAATAGAAAAATTAACAGGGTGTTGTAGCCAGCACCTATAGTCCCAGTTACTCAGGAGGCTAAGGCAGGAGGATTGTTTGAACCTAAGAGTTTGAGGTTGCTGTGAGCTAGGTTGACACTACAGCAGTCTAGCCTGGGGAAGAGTGAGACTTTGGCTCAAAAAAAAAAGCAAAAGCTGTGGCTTAAAGGAAGACAAAAACTAAGGCAATGTGTGGATTTATAAGCATTTGTCCAGCTTTATCCCAGAAGAGAACAGCTTCTCATCTGAATGCCTGCAAGGCAAGTAACAACTTAAATTCACATTTTACATACACACAATAATATTAATCTACTCTTTCTGAGCCCACTAAAAGAAAGTTTTTGTTGTTTTGTTTTGTTTTTGGCCAGGGCCAGGTTTGAACCCGCCACCTCCAGCATATGGGGCCTACTCCTTGAGCCACAGGCACCACCCTAAAAGAAAGCTTTAATCAATGGGTCCTACATTCAAATTTTAATTCCAAAACCTACCCCTTAATACAGAGAACTAATGACATACAGTCTAAAGGATTATTCTCTACAGTACAAAAGGTTCAGAAGGTCTTTATGCATAATGGACAATACTAAAAATACACTAGCAATGTGTACTCGTGGTTGGAGCCTACCTACACATGGTAACAGACACACCAGAGCCCTTTTCAGAGGAAGCGTCAACACCCTTCTGCCCTAATACCTCCCACAGAAAATGCTGCTATAGAAACAACATACTTTGTACGCTTTAAATAGATAATGATGGTTAGTATTTCTTAAATATCTACTCTGCACTGACACTATTCTCTGCAATTACACATATTATCTCATGATGCTCATGATAACCCTTTGAAGGTCCCATTACTCTCCCTGCCTTTCCAAACAGGTAAGCAACTTAACCAAGGTCCCACAGCTGAGCTACCTAAGTAGCAAAGCCAGAACCTGACCCAAGCAGATGAGCCTTGAAACCCATGTTCTTAACCATTGTGCTAGACCAGGGGTCTTCAAACTTTTTAAACAGGGGGCCAGTTCACTGTCCCTCAGAGCGCTGGAGGGCCAGACTGCGGGCCTCGGGACAAGTTGGCTGCTAAGCAGGACAGGCAGCGCGGCAAAAACACCCAGTGGGCTGGATAAATGTCCTAGGCAGGCTGCATGTGACCCGCAGGCCATAGTTTGAGTACGCCTGTGCTAGACACTTCTCAAAAAGGGATGTTTACAGATGTCAGCCATTTCTTTTTCTTTTTTGAAGGAACATATCTATTCATTTCTAACAATTTTTCAAATCTATAATCTTCAAGAAACCAACAGTTTATATCACTTCCTTAACTACCCCCTACCTATAAAATCACAATATGAAATCCAAGTCAAGTACTTATATGGCTCAGAAATTTGGGTCTCTTATTTGTGACTATTTTCAGCTTATTTAACTTTTGGATACTATCTGTGTTGCTCAGAGTTATTTTAGCTTTTATTCCTTTCAAAAAAGATGCTTATGGGCAGCGCCTGTGTCTCAAAAGGGTGGGGCGCCGGCCCCATATGCCAGAGGTGGTGGGTTCAAACCTAGCCCCAGCCAAAAAAAAAGATGCTTATTGACAATTAGTGGATATCTAATCTTTTCTCTTAGACATCTGCTCATTCTTTACATATTAAGGGCCCAAATGGAAAACAGTCTTTTTAAAAGCTTTATTTGACACCGGGTGTGGTGGCTGACGCCTATAATCCCACCACTCTGGGAGGCCAAAGCAGGTGGATTGCCTAAGCTCAGGAATTTGAGACCATCCTGAACAAAAGTAAGACCTCATCCCTAAAAACTTGCCAGGCATTGTGGCAGGTGCCTATAGTCCCAACTACTCCGTAGGCTAAGGCAAGAGAATTGCTTGAGCCCAACAACTGGAAGTTGTTGTGAGCTAGGATGCCATACCACTCTACCCAGGGTGACATGAGACTCATCTCTAAATAAATAAATAAATCTCCAATAAATAAATAAAAGGTTTATTTGAAGGCCAGGAGTGGTGATTCACATGTGTAATCTTAGCACTCTGAGAGGCCAAGGCGGGTGGATTGCCTGAGCTTAGGAGTTTGAGACCAGCCTGAGCTAGAGCAAGACCCGTCTCTAAAAACAGCTGGGTGTTGTGGTAAGTGCCTATAGTCCCAGCTACTTAAGAGGCTATGGCAAGAGAATTGCTTGAGCCTAAGAATTTGAGGTTGCTGTGAGCTATGATGCCAGGGCATTCTACCAAGGGCATCAAAGTAAGACTCTGTCTCAAAGAGAGAAAGAAAAAAGAAAAGAAAGCTTCATTTGGAAAATGTGATTATCAAAGAAAAATTGGGGTAAATATTTGGCTTATTTCAAATAATTTCTCAGCATGTTATCAGGGTAGTTACTTAATATTACATTTTATCCTAAGCTCCCTCATTATACCTGTATGTCAAGGTTGCATGGCTAGAAAGCTCCAGAGATGACACCTGGGGCCTATGCAATACATTTACTAGAATGAGGATTTAAAGTGATTTTTGAAGTCACAGTTTTTACAATCGTTAACTTGGTAGACTTGGCTAGTCTAATACATGTTATAAAGAAAAGTTTGTATCACACAGGAAAACAGCTACCATTTCCATTCAGATGTTAGTTATATTCACAACCAGAGCTAAGTCAAGCAAAGCAAATCAATTACTGAAGCCAGCATTAATTCTTTAAACATGCTGCGTGCTACCTAACTGTATTTTTTTAAGTGACACACATGTACCTACACTGCCCCCTTATGGTTAGCTGGGACAAAAACATTATTGACTACCATAAAATGCTTTTAAGTATCTGTGGTTGTTAAAGGTGTTTCTTAGAACTCAGACTGCATTTTCACATAAGATAACTGAAATATGAAAGTCTCTTAAATCTATAATGTACTACTCATGTGGAATAAAAATAATTAAAACAAAAAATAAACATGACGTATTGCTTAATTTTATGGTTGTAAAGGCAGATATGAAGATTTTTGTGCAAAATCACAAGGAACATTTTTTATTATTTGCAAGTAATGCCCCTGCTACTCTAAAATGTCTTGACCTCTTTAAAGCCCATGGCTTACATTTTCATCCAAAGGGTGTTATCTCATGTCATCTCTTAGCCATATTAAGGACTACTGGGGCCACAAAAGGGACAGAATGAGAAAAAAAAAAAAAAAGCAGAGAGATATATTTCCCTAACCTACCTACACAGTGCTGGATGAGAGGGATGGAATGTAAATGAAGGATGGGAGGGAAGCTTGTGCACATATGGGACACACAGGTCCCTTAATTTTATGGTGCAAAATTATCTACAGACTTAAGAACAGTAAAAGGCAGGACAGAAGGAGTACATAATCTATGAGGAAAAAAAGACAGGACAGAGAAGAAATGAGATCAAACAATTCTCTGCCCCAGAGAATGCCATGCACCTAGGAAGCATGATCATCTCAGCAGGAAAAGGAAGAGGACAGTGAGTGTGGGGCTGGGTAGGCACACCACATCAAGAGCTAGAAACAGAAGAACGGCCTGGGTGATTGTAGTGGCCTGGGCTTGTGCTTACTCCTTGAATTCTCCTATAAAACTTTGAAATGTTGGTTTCTTTTTCTTTATATTTTAGTCCCCTAAAAGCTCAACATTTTCCAGAAAAAAAAGCTAAAAATGCTGCATAGGTAGAAATACCTAAAGATTCACAGAATGTTGAAAGGGATGTCAGAGAACAACCATCCCAATACCTTTCTAAGGTTAAGAAAGCAAGTCACAGAACGTCTTGCTGAAGTTTCTCAGCAACTGCAGAGACAGGTGTTGGTAGCAGAGGTGACTGTTTATAAACACAAATGTTTTTCATTATTGGTACAGTCATGGCAGTGGGCTTCCTTTCCCCAGAAGGAAGGTGAGGGTTCTATATGCAGGATATAAGCCCTTTGATTTTCTAGGTTAACGAAATAAGATGTATGCTCTATTAAATTGTTTTTTCCAATAATTGGAAAGTAGCTGTCTTCAAAATAGCTTTGTCACATTTGTTGAGATAACATTTGTCTGCCATTTTCTAGAAATCAACATCAGATGGAGTTCTTATCATAAACAGACTGCTTTAATTTTCATTCACTATTATTCACTTCATATTCTAGAGGGCTGATAAACTTGACTATTGCAGACAAATCAAAACATCCAGATATCATTAGACATACCTCCTAGGCATGGGTAAAGAGGCAATAGAAAAAAATGCTAGACTAGGAGTCCCAGGACCTGGTTTAAATGTGACTCCGTATCTCCAACTCTGAGACCTCAAGAGTCTACACCTTCAGAGTAGGTATCAAAATTACAACTGAATAAATGAGTCTCTGGAGCTCTGTTTCATCATCTTTAAAATGGGTAAACTACTGATTATTTTGAAAAGTTGAGTGAAAAATTCAGCACTGTAATAGTGTGAAAGCACTTTTTAATAATAAAGAGCTACAATGGAGTCTTAGAAACGTATGTTCTAAATGTTCTGTATCTTGATCTAGATGGTAGTTATTTAACTAGTTTTACATTGCTGTATATCATATCACCACAAACTTAGTGGCTTCAAAACAAAGGACATGCATCATCCCACAGTTCTATAAGTCAGGAATCCATGGCATGGTATAACCACAGAGCTCACAGATTGTCAGAAGGTTTCAGCAGGGCTATGTTCTCTGCAGAGAGTGCTTCAGAAAGTTCATATAAAGTGTTTGCAGAACTCAGTTCCTTGTGATTAAAAGACCGAGTTTCCCATTTCCTTGCTGGTTGTTAGCCAAGGGATAATCCCCTTCAGCTCCTAGATACGAAAGCTGCCTATATTCCTTGACATGTAGCCTTCTTCATCCTTAAAGCCAACAACGAAGAATCTCTCTGTCTCTACCAAAAAAAAAAAAAAAAATGAACAGGTGTGGTATCATCCTAGCTACTGGGAAAGCTGAGGCAGGAGGATTGCTTGAGCCCAGGAGCTCAACGTTGTAGTAAGCTCTGATCAGGCCACTGCACTCCAGCCTGGGTGACAGAGTGAGACTTTGTCTCAAAAAAAAAACAAACAAAAAAATTCTCAGAAACTTCCCCTCTAATATAGGAGCTCAAGTTGTTGGTGAATTTAGAATCTTGTCAAGGTTGCTGTGCCATTCAGTTGTGATAGTCGGGGACAAGAGTACAGATGCTAAAGAAAATAAGCAGTAATGCTGGCATTGGGGAAAACCTGTCAGGAACCATTTGCCCTGATAAGGTATCTAGCTAAGTAAAAACTGTTTTTCTTTGCTTTTAACTAAAATTATACCCACAAATAGCAGTAGCATTAGCAATCTCAAGCAGACTCTAAATATGCATCTTTGAATAATTTTACCTTGTAAGAAAACTAGCTAATACATAAATAAAATTTCACTGGGGGCCTGGCACCTGTAGCTCAAATGGCTAAGGCGCCAGCCACGGACACCAAAGCTGGTGGGTTCCAGCCCAGCCCAGGCCTGCTAAACAACAATGTCAACTGCAACCAAGAAATAGCCAGGCACTATGGTGGGCGCCTGTAGTCCCAGCTACGTGGGAGACTGAGGCAAGAGAATTGCTCGAGCCGAGGAGTGGAGGTTTCTGTGAGCTGTGATGCAACAGCACTCTACCCAGGAAGATAGTTTGAGGCTCTGTCTCAAATAAAAAAAATTTCATTGGTAAAAACTTCAAAATACAGGATTCATAAGTGAATAATAAACATGAAAAGATTTATACTCTCTTCTAAGACTGGGGCAAAGAAAACACAATACAAGCCTCAAATACCTTGTGGTGCCAGAATATATTGAAGAAGGTGCTTCAAAAAAATAAAAAAAGAATTTTAAAAAGAATTTTAAAAGCAGCGCCTGTGGCTCAGTGGGTAGGGCACCAGACCCATATACAAAGGGTGGCAGGTTCAAATCCAGCCCCGGCCAAACTACAACAAAAAAATAGCCAGGCATTGTGGTGGGTGCCTGTAGTCCAAGCTACTGGGAGGCTGAGGCAAGAGAATCGCCTAGGCCCAGGAGTTGGAGGTTGCCGTGAGCTGTATGACACCACGGCACTCTACCGAGGGCGATAAAATGAGACTCTGTCTCTACAAAAAAAAAAAAAATTTTAAGAAAGGATGAAAGTATGTTAAAAGGCAATCGCAGCCAAACTAAAAAAGTTCCCAATTGCCAAAACTGGAAGCATTTGAGACAAAAAAAAAAAAAAAAAATTACATTAAATTGGAATGAAATAATCACGAGCCCATACTGATACAAATAATTAAATGGGGAAAAAGAGACAAGTCTGTCTTTATAGAATTTCAACTATTAAGTGTCAAAAGAATAAGAGATACTGAAAGTCACTATCAGAACACGAGAAATCACTGCTACAGGCAAGAGCTGATGAACATTGATGAATGCTAAAACTAGTGAGTGAAAGGTTGGGTAGAAATAGAATGTTTGCATTGAATGAAAGGCAAGTGAAAACTATGCCCCAAGTCTTTGAGTGCCCTCTGCTGGTCACTAGGCTGAACTTCAATGAGGTTCTGCTAAACTAGGGTCTTGTGATACTCTGTAAGCAACTGCCCTTCCTTTTTCTTTTCAATTATGTACTGGCTACTAGATGGTTTTCTCACTCAAAACCTTGCTATTCTGTTTCTATTGATTTGTAATTGATTCATTCTAAAAATCCATCAAAACCCTTATTAGTTATTTAATCTGTCTTCCCTCTAACAAGAATAGTACATCACAAACCAGCAACCCTTCCTAACTGATTTCTCAGACCTGTGACCTGTCAAGTCCAGGCAAACCACTGTCCTTCCCACTGACCATTCCATAAGACACCCTGGGCCATCAGAAGGTGGGCAAGCCAGTCAGGGCTGTGTGAAAGAAGGTCAGATACAGTAATGGGACAAGGACTCCTGAAGACGTCAGACTCAGGAGAGTGTGAAGGGTGCAGCACTCCTGAGGGCCCCACGTCTACTGACATCTTGGCTATGGGGATGAGACCTAGACTAACAAAAGATAATATGTCCATGAATGACGTTTCACCTATGTATCTTCTAAAATTAGTAATTCATTTGATTCCAGTAAATTAAATGCAGCTCTTCATTAGGAAGAGCCTGGGAATTCTGGTGGCATACTCATATAGTAGAGAACAGAGACATCAACTGGCAGCATCCTGGCTGCATCTGGGTCAAATTTTATTATTTAGCCCACACAATACCTTCAAAGTTTTCAGTTGAATGTTAGTGTTTTAAATCTGGAGACATCACATTTAAAAATTAAACACTTCTGCTTTTCAGGAAAATAGATAGATAGACAGACAGACAGACCGATCGATCGATCGATCGATCTAGCCACACAGGGTTTGTTTCTATATGAGAACAAAGTAGCGGGAACTAGATAGAGAGAGGCTGCTTCAGTCAGAAAGACCATGCTCTTTGGTTCCTTTTCACCACTCACATAAGGCATGTCTATGGCTGATATATCCTGATTAATTATAGCTCTAATGAAACTACATACATCACATACCCAGACCCTGCGGCAAAAGGGATTGCAACATGTGCAGTGTGGAATTTTTTTTGTTTTTGAGAGTCTCAGTTTGTCACCCTCAGTAGAGTGCTGTTGCATCACAGCTCACAGCAACCTCAACTCTTGGGCTTAAGTGATTCTGTTGCCTTAGCCTCTCAAGTAGCTGGAACTACAGGTGCCTGCCACAATGCCTGGCTATTTTTTACAGATGGGGTCTCACTCTTGGTCAAGCTGGTCTCAAACTCCTGGGCTCAAGCAATCCACCTGCCTCAGCCTCCCAAGTGCTGGGATTACAAGCCTGAGCCACCGCACCTGGCCAGGACTTTTTTTTTTTAAAGAGACGGGTCCTTACTCTGTCACTGAGGCTGGAGTATAGCAAAATAATCATAGCCTCAAATTACTAGGCTCAAGTAATCCTCCCACCTTAGACTCACAAGGAACTGGGACAACAGGGGTGCACTACCATGCTTGGCTAATTTTTCTTTTTTTAATTTAAAGATGGGATCTTGCTGTGTTGCCCAGGCTGGTCTTAAACTCCTGGGCCCAAGCTATTTTCTCATCTCAGACTCCTGAGTAGGTGGGGTTACAGGCAAGCCACCACAACCAACAAATGGGATACTTTTTTTTTTTCTTTGAGACAGAGTCTCACTATGTTGCCCTCGGTAGAGAGCCATGGTGTCACACAGCAACCTCCAACTCTTGGGCTTAAGCAATTCTCTTGCCTCAGCCTCCCAAGTAGCTGGGACTGCAGGCACCCACTACAATACCTGGCTATTTTTTGGTGGCAGTTGTCATTGTTGTTTGGCAGACCCAGGCTGGATTCAAACCTACCAGCTCTGGTGTATGTGGCCAGCGCCCTAGCCACTGAGCTACAGGTGCAGAGTCTAAACAGAATACTCTTGATTAAAACACTTTCAAAAGGCCAATGATCACCATACATATTAAGTTTCATAAATAATGTTCATCCTTTCTAAAAATAACTATAGCTAATTATTCTGCAAAACCGTAACACATTTACTCCTTTGAATTTCATTCTTTTACTATTAACACTATCCTACATCAATGAATCAGAATCACCTGGAAAGTTTGTTAAACTACAGCCTGCTGGAGGCCAGGTGCAGTGGCTCATGCCATAATCCTATCACTCTGGTAGGCCGAGGAAGGAGGATTCCTTGAGCTCAGGAGTTCAAGACCAGCCTGAGCAAAGTGAGACCCCTGTCTCTACTAAAAGTAGAAAAAATTAACCCAGCATTGTGGTAGGTACCTGCAGTCCCAGCTACTGGGGAGACTGAGGCAGGAGGTTTGTGTGAGCCTAGGAGTTTGAGGTTGCTGTGAGTTATGCTAAGGCCCCAGCACTCAGCTCTGGTGACACAGCAAGACTCTGTCTCTAAAAAACCCACCACAGACTCACATATTCCTGGGCCAGGCCAGCCAGAGTTTCTGATTCAGCAGTCTGAGCTAGGACCTAAAATAATGAAATTGGCTAGGTGCCCATAGCTCAGTGGGTAGAACGCCAGCCACATACACTTGGGAGGCTGAGGCAAAAGAATTGCTTGAGCCCAAGAGTTGGAGGTTGCTGTGAGCTGTGATGCCACGCCATGGCACTTTACCAAGGGCAACATAGTGAGACTCTGTCTCAAAATAAATAAATAAATACATAAATAAATAAATGAAATTCTACCAAGTCCCCTGGTAATAATGATGCTGCTAGTCTCCACACCACGCTTTGAGAAAACCATTATTCACCAATCCAATGTTTTTTTTTTTTAATTTTGAAATTGTCCATGATAATTTCACCCATATTACTTGAGTATCTCTAGAGCAGCGATGTCCATAAGAACTTTTTGTGATGATGAATACATTCTACATAAAATGCTATCCAACAGGGCAGCCACTCCTGGGCAGAAATGACTGAAGAACTGCATTTTTATTTAATTGTTATTAATTTTAATTAATTTTAACTTAAATAGCCACATGTGACTAATAGCCACCATACTGGACAGCATTACCTCTAAAGAGTCTTTTTTTTTTTTTTCATTTTAAGAGTCAGAGTTTTACTTTGTCGCCCTTGGGTAGTGTTGTGGAGTCATAGCTCAAAGCAACCTCCAGCTCTTGGGCTTAGGCGATTCTCTTGCCTCAGCCTCCCAAGTAGCTGGGACTACAGGTACCCACCACAACGCCCATTTTTTTGTTGCAGTTTGGCTGGGGCCGGGTTCAAACCCACCACCCTCAGTATATGGGGCAAGCACCCTTCTCACTGAGCCACAGGCACTGCCCACCTCTAAAGAGTTTTAAAGAGCCAAATAAAGGGGGGCTAGGAAGAGAACACAAGTCTTACATGAACACAAATAGCAAAGCCCTAACTGATTTGTTTAAATCAAACATTTCTTTAAAACAAATTTTTTTTTTTTAGATAAGAGTCTCACTTTGTCACTCTTGCTAGAGTGCCATCATAGCTCAGTGACCTGAAACTCTTGGGCTCAAGCAATCCTCTTGTCTCAGCCTCCCGAGTAGCTGGGACTACGGGTGCCCACCACGGAGCCTGGCTATTTTTTAGAGACAAGGTCTCGCACTGGTCTCAAACCTGTGAGTTCAGGCAATCCACCCACCTCGGCCTGCCAGAGTGCTAGAATTACAGGCATGAGCCACTGTGCCTGGCCTCTTTAAGTATTTTTTATTGTGCCCAGAAGTATCTATGGCATATTAAAGCAGAAATAAGATTTTTAGAGCATCAGTGAATTAACAGAGCCTCTACCCAGTTAGTAAGAAAAACAAGTCATATTCATTCCTTTTTTACCTTTTATTCTCCCAGGAATCACAGTTACCCAATCAGGTCCACTGGAGTTTATTGGCATCTTGATATTAACACCACTTTAAGAAGAATAAAAAAGCACAAGCTTAGGTTAAGGAAGGTTTATTTTCAGATATATACAATTATGAGTGAATAAATATAATTTCACAGAGGCTTATTACAATGAAATACATTTACAAACTTTAACTGACAACCAGGTCTCTTGTGAGAAGCACTTTATATGCACATTTAAACTGAAGAGGATATTAAATTGAT
>CAUYQV010131454.1:0-13656 GCA_963574575.1 Galagoides demidoff
AGGAGACTCTCTTGAGCCCAGGAGTTGGAGGTTGCTATGAGCTGTGATGCCATGGCACTCTACCCAGGGGGATAGCTTGAGGCTCCGTCTCAAAAAAAAAAAAAAGGATTGCTTAACAGACGGACAACCAGATAGAGTGACTCATGAGCTACCCAACTTTTCTGAAAGATGTTTTCTAGCCATGGTGGGGCCACCACAGAGAGGTAGGAGTCTGGCATCTGGGTTGAAAATTACTGGATGTCACTAAAAACACAATTACTGGCCCAACACCCCAAAATGATGAATACTGTAGGTGATGGATGCCCTAAAAACCCTGACTTGATCATTATATATTCTATGGATGTGACAAAGTATTACATATCCCCCACAAATATGTACAAATATTATGTATTAATAAAGACCACAATTATTGGCTCAGCACCTGTAGCTCAGCCGCTAGGGCATTAGTCACATACACCAGAGCTGGCTGGTTCGAATCCAGCCTGGGCCTGCCAAACAACAATGACAACTACAACCAAAAAATAGACAGGCATTGTGGTGAGTGCCTGTAGTCCCAGCTACTTGGGAGGCTGAATTGCTTAAGCCCAAGAGTTTGAGGTTGCTGTGAGCTGTGATGCCATAGCACTCTACCCAGGGTAACAGCTTGAGACTCTGTCTCAAAAAACAAACACACACACAAAAGCACAATTATTGGACATTTTTTTTTTTTGAGACAGACCCTCAAGCTGTCACTCTGGGTAGAGAGCTATGGCATCACAGCTCATAGCAACCTCCAACTCCTCAGCTCAAGCGATTCTCCTGCCTCTGCCTCCCAAGCAGCTGGGACTACAGGCACCTGCCACAATGGCTGGCTATTTTTTGGTTGCAACCATCGTTGTTGTTTGGTGAGCCCAGGCTGGATTTGAACCTGCCAGGTCAGGTGTATGTGGTTGGCGCCTTAGCCGCTTGAGGCATAGGCACTGAGCCTATTGGATACTTTTATTTATTTATTTATTAAAAAAATTTTTTTTGGCCAGGGCTGGGTTTGAACCCACCACCTCTGGCATATGGGGCCGGCACCCTACTCCTTGAGCCACAGGCGCCACCCCTATTGGACATTTTTAATTGTAATGCTTATCATTCTTGGTTTCAAGGTCTTTATTTAATTCTGTTCTAGAGCACTTACTCTATATCAAGCACTATGCTAAGGTTTTTTTTGTCTATCATGCTACCTAATCCTCACACTGCATTGTACAGTGAAATTGTGGCTCAGAAGAGGTTGGGTAACGTGCCTAGAAGGGCTCAGCCACCAGGCCCAGGTACAGGGACTGAGATTTAAGATCACACCATTGCTCCCAGGTCCCTCTGCCCACACACCTTCCATAGTGGCATGTTGGTATTCTTGAGCCTTACCTTTAAGGGACTTGAGAGGATAGGAGTTATAATTAACAGACTTCCAGGGCCCAAGTGACTGGGTCAGGGGAAGAGAAGGACCTGGGATCTGAGGCCTAGCCATGTGGGCCCCCCACTTGCTCTGTGACAAAGGAGCCCTGGCTTTGGTGGGCTAGACTCTGTGCCCTGCCTGTCACTTAGGGGCTTGGCAACTTCAGACACATCTGGACCTCTCTGAGCCCATTTCCTCACCTTTTCCTGGAGTTGAAGGTAGCCACTTCCTAGAGTTATGAAGCCTGAATGAGGCAATGAATAAGGAGATCCCATAGATGGCTATTTGTATTAATACCATCATCTTTACCACCTGCTGGTGTTCCCAGGGCCCTGGCCACAAGAGCACTTTTCTAACACCTGTCCTCATGGCTCCAGTAAGGCTGTCTGCACCCCCTGTGCTAAATTGCAGACTGCCGGCTACTGTGGGATTACGTGTATCAGCTGCTCCTTGACACCAGGTATGAGCCCTACATCAGGTGGGAAGACAAGGACGCCAAGATCTTTCGAGTTGTGGATCCAAATGGGCTCGCCAGACTCTGGGGAAACCACAAGGTGAACCTCAGCCAGCAGGAGAAATGGTCTCAACATATCCAAAAGAGGACAGAGCAGGGGGTCAGAGTAGACCCCTCAAAATTAGGTGACAGTCTTCAAATGATGGGGCCTCTTACACCAGCCCCAGAAATGCCAGAATATACTGAGGGATAGGCAGTTATCACTTATGGGTGGAAAATGTTCCTGAAACTCAACAATTGTGCCTTCTAATTGATTAATCTTACTATTTTTTTTTGCAGTTTGTGGCTGGGCTGGGTTTGAACCCGCCACCTCCGGCATATGGGGCTGGTGCCTTATTCCTTTGAGCCACAGGCGGCAGCTTAATCTTACTTTTGCTCAGAATTTGAGCCTTTCAGAGCACATTTACAAGAATTGTGTAGTGAATGCTGTGGGGTTGTTGAGTCAGATGAGGAAGGTGGCTTCCTGGGGAAAGCTGGGACAGAAACTCAAGTCTCAGGCCCCACAGCAGTGTCAGATGCCAGAGCTGGAAAGGCATGGGAATGACTGGGGCCAGCATTCTTATATGATGAATGGCAACACCTAAATGGATGTCTGTGAGATGATCTTAGGTAGCTTAATTACAGTAAAGAAACTGAGGCACACAGAGGTTAAGTAACTTCCCCAAGATCACACAGCACTGGTAGAGTTTTTGGAGCCAGGCAGTCTAACTCCAAATTATGATTATCTTCATAATTAAGTATTTATTTATTTTTGAGATAGAGTCTCAGTCTGTTGCCCTGGGTAGAGTGCCATAGTATCATAGCTCACAGCAATCTCAAACTCCTAGGTTTGAGCAATCCTCTTGCCTTAGCCTCCTGAATAGCTGGGAGTACAGGTGTCCACCACAATACTCGGCTAGCATTTTTCTATAATTGGTAGAGACAGGGGTCTCACTTTTGCTCAGGCTGTTCTTGAACTCCTGAGCTCAAGCAATTCCCTCTCCTTAGCCTCCCAGAGTGTTAGGATTACAGGCGTGAGCCACCATGTCAAGCCAATTAGGTATTCATTTTTGAATTGGGATTTATTACCATGTCTGTTTCATGATTTACAGTAGTAATATAAAGAATGTGCCCTTTTAAAAATACAAATAAGATTAAATTAAAAATGGATCTTTTAAAGACAGCCATTAACAATAGCGGTAATCAGCAATCTATAGCATTTCCTAAATGCAAGAGCACCTGCTTGCCAGGCACTGCTCTGAGGGCTTCACCCGTATTAACTCATTTATCCTCCCGACAACCTTGTGAGGTAGGAGTAATTGGATGTGGAAACTGAGGCAGAGTGAGGATTAACACCTTGTTGCAGAGTTTACTTCCCCTTTCCCTCATGAGGGACTTGACTTCAGGCTGTGTGACCCTGTTCTCCACTACTCCAACGTTGCTCTTAGCAATGCTGGTGGCTGAAGGATGTAAGTAACTGAAGTTTGGGGTTACTTATGTGGTCCTATCCCCACATAGTACAAGGAGGGAGATGCTCAGAGAGCAGCGATTCCATTTAATGAGCCCACATGACATGCCAAACGCTGTGCTAAGTGACTTCATGGATTAACTAGTTCCATCCTCACAAGAAACCTAAAAGACAGATGTTCTCATGCTCCTTATAGAGCTGGGAAAACAGACTCAGAGAGCTAAGGAAACTTGTCCACGGTCACGCAGCTGCAAAAACCCTCAAAAAATCCTGGGCTCAGGGCTCAAGAAGCCACCCAGTCCAACCTGCTTCCTTTCAGGTGTGGAAAATGAGGCTTAAAAGAAGCAGGGGTGGAGTGGGGGGCTGATGTGGGGTTGCTTTGCATTCCAGAACCGGGTAAACATGACCTATGAGAAGATGTCCCGTGCTCTGCGCCACTATTATAAGCTGAACATTATTAAGAAGGAGCCAGGGCAGAAACTCCTGTTCAGGTGAGCAGCCTAGGGGCTGAGGTGAAAAGGGGAAGCATGGCTGGGGCTGGGTGGGCTGGAAGCCCCCTGCCGTTGGGATAGGGGCTGATTTAAACTTGGGTCCTCAATTCCAGATTTCTAAAGACTCCAGGAAGGATGTCTCAGGACAAGAACAGCTGTCTGGAACAGCTGGAAAGCCAAGAGTTCAAGGATGAGATTCCAGAAGGCTCTCTGTAAAGGGGAGGACTCCCAGCACCTGGCACCAGAGGGACAGACTGTCTCTCCCATGAAGACAGCTTCCTTCCTCCTCCCAGGGCAGCAGGAATCCCCAGCCGGGTTTTGTACCCATGGGATCACAGCTGCTGCCTTGGGCCTCAAGGTTGCCTGGGGACCTGGGAGGTCTCACACCCAGGACATTGGAGGTGGGAGTCATCCTTTCGGTAATACATCCCACCCCTTAGTACCTGACCAGCTCTGAGAGGAAGCCAGGTGTGGATAGGCATCCAGCCCAACCCCTTTGGTTTATAGAAGAAGAGAATGGTGGTCACTCATCCGTAAAAGGGGCATGCTCATAAAAACCCACCCTCAGGGGCTGCTGCATGAAATGGGAGACAGAATTAATGCTTTGGCGGCCTTTGTAATAATAATGATAATGGTAACTGATGTTTCTTAAGTGCTTACTATGTTCCAGGTCTGTGCTAAAGGCCTTACACACATTTCATCTCCTTAAATTCACATGCCAACTCCTCAGGCTTAAAGATGAGGAAATGAAGGTAGAGGCTTGCAGGGCTGCAGCCTCTCTGGACCGTTTGCTTTTAGCGCCTCTGAATGTATCTGGGAGCTTCTCGGACAGAGGCCTCGGTCCTCCCTCTCTGCTCTCGGCCTCTTCACTTCCTATGCTCCTGTGCCTCTATCTGCCTTGTGATCCTGGTCAGATGCTCTACCTCTCTGCAGCCTCAGGTTTCTTCTCTGTAAGGTGGGGATGCTTCCCCTGACCTGACCTCACAGGGTTGCCAGAAAGCTCCAATAAGGCGGGATTTGTGAAGTGCTTAATATATGCTTGGTCTGCAGGGAGCATTTCATCTGTGTTAGCTGCAAACCAAAAGCTGCTCTAAAGCATGAAAACTCCTCTGTTCTGTGGGTTCAGCTTCTTCCCTTTGCTCTCCAACCCCAGTACTCAGCAGACCCGCAGGTAAGGATGGGGAGAAAGAGTAGGGAGTGTTTTCACTGAAACGAAACAGAACTTCTTGGATTCGCATCTTCTTTCTCAGAAGGAGGAAGCCACTTCTGCCTCTTGCTCTCAGAAGGTCAGGAAATCCCCTGGTCTCTGACCGAGGCTGCCCTGACCTTGAGCCCCTGTACAAGAGAAGTTGATAAAGACTCTTAGACTTTGGGACTCAAAGCAGTGACAGCTCATGAACAGGGAAACTCCTGGCTGAGTCAGGTCTGTACAAAAAGCTTCAGTAGGAAAATGCTTGGCCCCTTCCCTTTCCCTCTGAGACTGTTCCATCTCCTTGATTTTGCTCCGGGATGAACCCGTGGGCCACAGCTTTTCTCTTCACCTGCTCAACTCAGGAGCACTAGGAGAAACTGTTGAAATCCAGTTGTCTGGGCCTCATCTATAGATAAGGGAACTGAGGCCAGAGGGAAGAAACTTGCCCAGATCACAAGGTCCCACCAGGCCAATGTCTGGGCTGCCAGCGCTGCTGTATTGCCATGCTCATGGGTCCAAGATGAAGAGGTTTAACAACAGGATGGATTCCTAGGTCACTCCTTCCAGTTACAACAGTGGTATCTGCCTGCTTGTATGTTGATGGTAGTCAACAACTGCCTTCCCAGGGGCTATGCCTTACTCCAGGGTGATGGGTCTTGCCCAACATTGTGACCATCAGGGCCAGGAGTGGAAATCTGGGAGGGCAGGTGTGGGCAAGTTCACTGCCCCAGCCCCCCGGATTCTGGAGCTCTCCACTAGGCTATGGGGCAAGCTCCATCCTTCCTCCTGCCCAGAAACATTAGGTCTTTCTCTGGAGATGGCTCCCTGCATTCTAGTAATAAATGGTTTTGTTTGGGTCTTCTTTCCTCAAGCATTAACTGAGTACCTGCTATGTACCTGGCACCTTAGAGCTTATTTTCACACAGGGTCCTGAAAAGTGGAGGGTCCCTGAAAACAACATCTGTCAAAATGAACTTTCTCACAAAGAATTTTATTTTATTTTTTTGACACAAGGTCTCACTCTGTCACCCAGACTAGAGTGCAGTGGCATGATCATAGCTCCCTATAAACTCTAATTCATGGGCTCAAGTGATCCTCCTAACTTGGCCTCCAGAGTAGCTGGGACTATGGGTGCACACCACCATGTCTGATTATTTTTTTATATCTTATAGAGACAGAGTCTTTTTGTTGTTGTTGTTGCAGTTTGGCTGGGGCTGGGCTCGAACCCGCCACCCTTGGTACATGGGGCCGGTGCCCTACCCACTGAGCCATAGGTACCGCCCCAGAGTCTTGATATGTTTGTTTCCAAGGCTGGTCTCAAGCTCCTGGCCTCAAGAAATCCTCCTACCTTGGCCTCCCAAAGTGCTGAGATTACAGGCCTGAGTCACTGCACTTGGGCATAAAGTATTTAAAAAGCAGGAGATACATTCTAATGGTTTGAAAAAGTAGCCAGACATGTCCTTTTCTACTCTGCAAATATAGTAGAGCCTCCATAGTTCACCACCTCCCTACACTGACCATCTCCTTAAGTTAACTTAATTTTCATGGACCGGACATACACTGCATGTCTAGGTCCTTATGTTCACCACCTCTGTCTGTTGACTAGTTTGTTACAATCCCTTGGGTGGTCAACTTACAGACATTCTATTGTAGTTTCTCAAAAAAAAGATTATATTAAGAGGTTTATTAATGAAACAAATGATCTCGGAGCCCACAGCACATTGGTTATGGCTCCAGCCACATACATGGAGGCTGGCAGGTTTGAACCTGGCCTGGGCCAGCTGAACAACAATGACAACTGCAACCAAAAAATAGCTGGGCATTGTGGCAAGCACCTGTAGTCCCAGCTACTTGGGAGGCTGAGGCAAGAGAATCGCTTACGCCCAAGAGTTGGAGGTTGCTATGAGCACAGCACTTTACCCAGGGTGAGACGGTCTCAAAAAAAAAGGAAAGAAAGAACAGAAAAGAAACAAGTGTTATAAGCCACTGTCTTGATCTCACCAAGCCATTTACTGCATTTACCCATGAGGATATGTGCTGTCCTTCTCCATCACCTCTATTATGTGGATTCTTGTCAACAAAGTCTTTTTCCCTCACAAGGAAGTTCCAGGTCTAGCACGTGTTTTACTCCTGGCGGCTGTGCTGTGTCTTGGGCTTTTACTGCAGGAAGCCTGGACTGAAGCTGGTGACCCATCGTCTTTGTTGGGGAGGATCCTGGTGGTGACATCCTTCCTTAGCTTCTTCCTCTGGTCCTTTGCCAGGATGTTAATCCACATTCTATACTCAAGTGTTCTCATGGACGTTTTATGGAGACACACAGAAAATAATACATTTACAGGGCAGGGTCCTATGCCCAGGAAGGGCCCAGTATCTGGTGGTGAATGGGATGGCGTGTGCGTGTGGAGGGGCCCCTGTGGGCCTGGTGGCTCAGTGGGACTTCTGAACTAAGCTGCTCCTGGGACAACCCCAATATGTGGGTAGGCAGTATAAAGCGGGTTGTTCTGAAATCAGAATATGCATAATTGTTCTGAAATTATAACATGCAAATCAGAAATATTTTAATCATTATATTATTTTTTAAATGATGAAATAAAAAAAATGCTGACATCCTTGTGAGTTAATTGCTCATACCTGGTGGTGGTGATGAGTGTATGAAGGGAGACGAGGCCCTGGCCTTGGGAAGTTCACACGTGAGTGGACCAGACTTGGCGCCCATACATAGTAGTTACAGCGCCAGCCACATATACCCAGGGTGGTGGGTTCCAGCCCAGCCTGGGCCAGCTAAACAACAATGACAACTTCAGCAAAAAATGGCCAGGCATTATGGCAGGCGCTTATAGTCCCAGTTACTTGGGAGGCTGAGGCAAGAGAATCGCTTAAGTCCAAGAGTTGAAGGTTGCTGTGAGCTGTGATGCCACAACACTCTACCGAGGGCGACATAATGAGACTCTGCCTTAAAAAAAAAAAAAAAAGTGGGATAAACAGATGTAGCTGATGGGCAGATCATGGCAATCCCCAGGGAGGGGGTATGAATGCCTGCTGGGTGGTGCAGGTGAATTCTGTTTGGGAGGCACCAGGGAGAGTATCTCTCCGGAGAATAATACAGGATCTTCTTTCTTTCCCTCTTTCCTTTTGGAGGGCCGAGGTGTGGAGGCACAGTGGGGCTGTGGACCTTCCGATTCTTGAGAGTTAGGGGAATGCAGGGGAAACGGGATTCTGGGAAGACTCAGTTTAAGGCCTGCGGTTTAAAGCCATATCCACTAGATGGCGCAAACGCCCCTCTTTGCGTTGGCGTCGGGGCTGAGCTGCCGGCCTGTTCTGTGGCGCTGCGAACCTGCCCTCTTTCTCTGGGACGTGGTTAGAGCACGCCGCTCAAGCAGGCTCTGTAAGCAGACATCCAGCCCCTGCTTGAATACCGCCAGTGACCGGGGACTCACACCTCCGGGGATAGAATAAGTCGCAGGGGTGGGGTGGAATTGAGGGGCAACAAAAAGCCACTGGCTCAGTGGTGGTGTCACCCTTTCTCTTGGAACCTACAGACCATTAGTTTCTGAAATTCCTATCTTCCCAGTCTGTTAAGAGTAACTTAGCATTGCCTTTTCTTATGATCACGTTATCCTTGAGTAGATTATCAAACTTCTAAGCAGGGCCCTCAGTGAGACCTCTTACAGGTCTGGGACTTATGCCAGGGCCATGTCAAAGCCTCCCTACCCTTTCTCCACATGTGCAGCCCTGATTAGGAATTGAGGGGACTGAGGCTTTCCGAATTTTCTAGTGGCTTTAGCAAAACCTTCTGGGCCTCAGTTTCCATTTCTGTAGAATGAATGATGGCATCTTCTGTCCTGCTTACCACCGAAGTTATTGAGGAATTTCAAAAGAAATAATATAGCCATTTATTTAACAAATATTTATTGAGCATCTGTCTAGGCACTGTTCTAGAAACTGGGGGATATAGTGGTGACCACACAGCTAAGGGAACAAATCAATACAGACTATGACATCAGGTGGTGAGAACGCTATGAGGGAAAATAAAATAGAGTCAAGGGCGGGGACCAACTTTAAATTGATCTGTCAGAGATGTGAAAAGCAAAAGTAGGAGCAAGTCATCTTCACCCACACTACTTTTCTCTCCTATCACCAGTCTATTCCCTATTATTTGGCCTGTGGGGCCCACCGTGACTGTGAAAGATGAACATTGTAGTTACAATGTAGTTCAATGATGTTTCAATGTAGTACAATGTAGATGAACACTGCGATCGGATGCAATCCTAACAGATATAAATTATGTAGATAGAAAAGCTGGGAGGAAAGATCAGCTTGGCTCAGAGCTGACCCTTCTATCCCTTCCTTTAGGGACCCATAAGCCAAGACCAGTGAGGCGGTAATGTCTTCAGAGTCGACTTTGCCTCTCTGGGTTATGCCTATTTAAACATCCCAACTCAAGGAAGCCCTGTGTATTGGCAAATGTGCTCTGGCTGGAAAACCCCAGAGTTGTAAATATGGGTCTTGAAATCCCAGAAATTCTGAGCGGGAAGAGCGTTTTTCTCAGTCTCATGATCACACGCTCCACCCAGTGACCAGATCAGGTTCTCAGTGTGAGATATGGGGTGGAAGTGCACATGAGATTCTCACGGGACAGCTGATGGGGGTGGGGCTGGACATGGCCTGCAAATCTCCAGAGAGCTTCTGAGCACCTGACAAAGGTACTTCCTCCTCACCAACACCCACACCCATCAGGAAGCTGGCTCAGTTCTACTGATAGGGAGACTGAAGATCAGAGACACCAAGGCGAACTTGAGGGTGCAGGGGCCCCGCTTTTATTCAGATCCCTTTCAAACTCTGGCCCAGATTGTGCAACCCTAACCCTCTACAAACTCAAAAGTGATTTGAAATAAGGAACATGTTTTCTTGGCTGACTAGTAAATATTTCACCAACATGGGTCTTGATCAGCACGAAAAAAGGTACTTTGACAAAGCAAGAGACCCAAACCGGAGATAACAGCAGTGAACTAAAAGAAACAAAAGCTTTCAGCTGCACCACATCTTTATTTTGAGCTAGACAAAGTGCCTTTCTGATAATATAAATTCATTAATCTGACTTTACAGTGAGAGAGACATGCCCAGACTGGAATCCAGCTCCTCCTCTAAGGAAGTCAGCTCATCAGCTTGTCTCTGCTCTATCAGTTAGGGCAGTGCTGGCTGTAGCATATAAACTGATATCTCAGTGGCTTAACATGGTAGACATTTGCTTCTCAGTCACATAAAATTTGGTTGGTGGGGCAGGGAGGGGATCTTGTTTGTGAAGTCACTCAGGGACCCCGCTGATAAGGACCTTACTATCTTATTCTTTTTTTTTTTTTTGTAGAGACAGAGTCTACTTTATCGACCTTGGTAGAGTGCTGTGGCGTCACACAGCTCACAGCAACCTCCAACTCCTGGGCTTAGGCAATTCTCTTGCCTCACCCTCCAGAGTAGCTGGGACTACAGGTGCCTGCTACAATGCCCAGCTATTTTTTTGTTGCAGATCGGCTGGGGCCAGGTTTGAACCCACCACCCTTGGTATATGGGGCCGGTGTCCTATTTACTCACCTGGGTGCTGCCCAGGACCTTACTATCTTCTTCAAGTGCCTTCTGTGAGTGTGTGTGTGCGTGTGTCAGGGGGTGACATGGGAAGAGGATTGGGAAGGTGTTTTCCTGGGGAGACGCACGTGTCACTTCTATTCACATTTGTCACCAGAACTCAGGCATGTGGTATGCCAGATGTGTTCCTTGGTTCTCTCTCTCTTTGTTTTTTTTTTTTAGGAAATTCATTAAGGGTACAAAGAACCAGGTTACACTGATTGCATTTATTAGGTAAAGTTCCTCTTATAATTGTGTCCTGCCCCCAAGAGGTGTGCCACACACTGTAAGCCTCCTACCCTCCTTGCTCCTTCTGAATGACTTTCTGCCCTTAAGATATTTATTTCCCCTGTTGACTCCTATAGGTTGGCTGTGTTCCTCTAATAAAGGCCATGGTTTTTGTCCACCATGCTGTCCGGGTGCTTATTCTCTCTAAGTTGTATCACTGCTTCTTTCCCTTAATCTTTCAGGCTTAGAAGTGGTAACAGCCCTGCCCATTACTAGCCCCAGGAGACTGCACTATCATACGTTGCTTTCCTTACACCTGCATGCATCCTTATAAAGGGTTTTGTTATTAAACTCACTGCATGTAGCCCCTATTTCCTGCCGTGACCCTGACAGATACACATGGGGGCTAGGGATGTAGTCCCAGCCTGGGCAGCCACTTCCCACATGGGGGCTCAGGTGGATCCCTACACGTCTCTGGCCCATCCACTCTGACCTCCTCTACACTATCCTTTTAAAAATTCCAACTGTTTTTGCAAAAATGGACAAGCTGATCTTAATATTTACATGTGCTGGGGTCCCGCTTCAGGGCAGGGTCTGTTAAGATCTCTGGATCTGGTGGCGGTCAACTGAGGAAGTGTAAAGTTAGAAAAGAGCACAATGAGAGACAAAGAGACAAGACACGCAGAATAGAATTTTCTTTCTTTCTTCCTTTTTTTTTTGAGACAGTCTCACTATGTTGCTCTTGGTAGAGTGTCGCGGTGTCACAGCTCACAACAACCTCAAACTCCTAGGCTTAAGCAATTCTCTTGCCTCACCCTCCTCAGTAGCTGGGACTAGAGTCAAGGGTGGGGGCCAACTTTAAATTGATCTGTCAGAGATGTGAAAAGCAAAAGTAGGAGCAAGTCATCTTCACCCACACTACTTTTCTCTCCTGTCACCAGTCTATTCCCTTTTATTTGGCCTGTGGGCCCACCGTGACTGTGAAAGATGAACATTGTAGTTACAATGTAGTTCAATGATGTTACAATGTAGTACAATGTAGATGAACACTGCGTGATTGGATGCAATCCTAACAGATATGAATTATGTAGATAGAAAAGCTGGGAGGAAAGATCAGCTTGGCTCAGAGCTGACCCTTCAATCCCTTCCTACAGGCGCCCCCCACAATGCCCAGCTATATTTTTGTTGCAGTTGCACTGTTGTTTAGCAGGCCCTGGCTGGGTTCGAATCTGCCAGCTTCAGTGTATGTGGCCGGCGCTGTAACCACTGTGCTATAGGTGCTGAGCCCAGAATAGAATTTTCAAAGGTGGGAGTTCAGGGGACCAATGCTCATTTGTGGGGTTCTGGCAGGTGGCCCAGAGTGGTCCTTCTACTCAGCTTTTATTGAAGGCTATTTGCTCATTAGCCCAGGGGGTAAGCTGAGGAAGGGAACAAAGATGTCAGCAGTTGCTCTGAGCAAGCATATCAGCTTCTATTGTTTCTATAATCATTAACTTTAATGGTCTGAGCAGTCTTGAGAAATCTGGAACCTGAGCCTTGTGTGGGGGCAGCCTCCTGTCTGTGGTCACACACACAGATTCTTCCTAGGGGGGTGTTAATCCCCTCTAGCTCACTGTGGAGTAAAATGCCACTGGCAGCCATCTCCTCTGAAGAATCGGTGGGAGAGAGGCATTTTCCTCTCCTCACCACCACAGAGGGTCTTCCTCTGTGATAAGGCATATGAGCCCTCCTACCCCTATTTCTCCCTTGATCTCTGCAACATGAAACTGAAATGACCCCAAGTAGCCAAAACAATCTTAAAAAAGAAAAACAAAGTTGGGATGATTCACATTTCCTGATTTCAAAACTTAACTACAAACCTATAGTAATCAAAACAGTATGAAACCAACAAAAGGGTATAGATCAGTGATAAGGGGATGGAGAGGCCTTAAATAACACAAACATACAACATCTATGGCAACTAATTTGTGATGACCAATCAATAGGGAAAGATCAGTTTCTTCAAAAAATGGTGTTGGGACAACTGGGGACCCATATGCAAAAGAATAAAATTGCATATTTACCCTACGCCATATAGGAAAATTAATTCAAAATATAACAAAGATATAAACATAAGAGCTAAGACTATAAAACTCTGAAAGTAGTAAGTCTTTACGATCTTGAATTTGGCAATCATTTCTTAAATACAACTCTGAAAGCAGAAACACAAAGAAAAAATAGATAAATTGAATGTAACCAAAATTGTGTTTATCTATTCAGCAGCTGATGGATATTTGGGTTTGGAGGGTGTTCTTCAAAGGACACCATCAAGAAAACGAGAATACAACCCACACAACGGGAGACAGCATCTCCAAGCCATGATCTGATACCAGATTTGTATCCAGGATTTATACAGAACTCTTACAACTCAGCCAGGATGGTGGCTCATGCCCCTGGTCCCAGCTTCTTGGGAGGCTGAGGCAGGAGGATCACTTGAGCCCAGGAGCTAGAGGTTGCTGTGAGCTGTGACACCCTGCTGTGCCCAAGGCAACAGAGTGAGACTCAGTCTCAAAAAAAAAAAAGAACCCTGGCTCAGTGCCTGTGGCTCAAGTGGCTAAGCCACCAGCCACATACATATGAGCTGGTGGGTTGGAATCCAGCCTGAGCCTGCCAAACAACAATAATGCGTGCAACAAAAAATAACTGGCCGTTGTGGCTGGGAGCTATTCCGAAGTCTCACATTAGGTATTAAGTATGAGCCCC
>CAUYQV010131455.1:0-16918 GCA_963574575.1 Galagoides demidoff
ACAAGAACTTCAAGAGTTATGAAAAGGAGGTAGAGATGATTAAAACAATGTTTTAGACATATTGAGTTGGAAATAGGTACTATATATGCAACCAAACAAACCAATCTTGGTGTTCTTTACCTGTGTCCCCACCACTTGACTGAAACTGCCATGTAGTGACAGAGAAGCATGGAGCCAAGATAAAAGAAATAGAGATAAGTGACAGAGAGCATGCAGGCACTGTTTGAGATCCTCATTAGACTTGTTTCCCCATGCTATTGTTTTTACCTTAGGGTTCCATGAGGTACCCAAACTGGCTCATCATACTTGCTTAATCAAGCTTGGGTTGTGTTTGTATCATCTGCAAGTCAAGAACCCTAATCATAACAACATTTCAGCTGTAGCTATTATCTCAGTTTCAGAGTTTACTAATACACTGGAAAACCTTTTTTAAAATGGTTCAATAATAAGGGGGAAAAAGCTTGAAAAAAGCAAAGGAACTATATATGCCCTCTTTCCACAACATGGAATATAAACTTGTAAAGGTAAACATTGAGAAGTACTGACCTCTTTCGAGATGACCAGACCATTATAGGTAATTCTGTTAAAGCTGGGACACCCTTCTTCTCATGATTTTGAATATAAAAAGTCCAGGTTCTCTGGCCTGACTGGGACTTGATGCTGGGACTTGTACCAGTGGCCTGAGGGGCCTCAGGATTGAGAATTACATCATTAGTTTCCCCAGTTAGGAGGCTTGGACTGAGCCATGCTACCAGCATGGACTTGGACTAAGCCATGCTACCAGCATTCCTGTTTCTTCAACTTGCAGACAGCCCATCATGGGGCTTTTCAGTCTCCAAAGTCATGTGAGTCAATTCCCCCCATAAACTCCCCTCATATCGACATCTACCTATCTGTCTGTCTAATTTCCATGTCTCTCTGGAAAACCTGGACTAATACAAGTAAGTATGTTTTCAGTTTCTATATAGGGCTCAATTATAGAATAATAAAAAACTAAAGTTTTTCACTACCAACATTATAGGGGACATGATGCTTTCAATGGCTAGGATGTTGCTAAGAAAAAAAGCTTATTCATTGGATTTTGAGAAACCCTTGAATTCTAGCTCTTCATGTTGACCATCTTGTTTAAAAAAATATGATTCATTGCCTGTTCTCAAAAAACCTGTATTTGTAAGCTATCTTTAAGAGCAGTGGAATGGAATTCTTTAGTTGCTGTGGTAACAGCAGAATGAGTAGAGAAACGTGAACGTTAAATGCTCAAGCTTCATCAGGCGTAGAGGGGAAAGTGATTTTCACTTATATTCTGATGCACATACCAACTATATGATGATTTCTGCTAACATTCTGACCACTTCAGACTACTTACATTTATGAACTTCATCAATTACCATAAGAAGGAAATGGTAGAACCCCACTTGTTTACTAGCTAGAATAATATTAGATATATAATTATGTCCATCTGTTAAAATTTCTTTCCATGTTTGCACTGAAAAAGACACAGTACCTATATATTAACAACGCTTCTGTACCTGCATTTATTCAGATGTAAACTAGAGAGGATAATACTAAAAGTTGCCAAAGAGATTAAGTTAATAGATGGGAAGCTTTTAGAATGGTAACAGTGACATAGTAACTGCTATATAAGTTCTACCTTTAGCAAATTAGACCATAGTCATTTACAATATTGCTAACCAAGATGGAAAAGTATAGGCCACAAAGTTAGAGGGAGGACTGGCAGCAAGTAGGCTGACCTTGAGAGAGCATTGTTATCTGCTGGAGGCTTCTGGAGGTCGCCATGTGTTCACCCAACAAAATTTGTATGAAACAGGTGGCATATCTGGAGTACTGTATAGTACAGTACAGGAGATACAGAGATGAATGATAATTCAATATATTCCTCAGGGCACATGTTAAAAAGAGGTGTGAAATTTTATACACGTACCATATTGTAAATCAGGATAAATATTATCATAGATGTATATCAAGTCCAAAACAATTTTAACAAATTAATAGAAAGGAAGAAAATAAGTTGAGAACATAAGAGAAAATGGGGGATAAATGACCAAATATAAGAGAAAGCAGAAAAATACAGCATGAAAAACATAGATGGAAAAATGGCCTTCAACAGAAGAATAGATGCTTATTTCATCATTAGAGCCTGGATAAAAGGCCTCGAGACTGAGAATGGACTTTGCTAGATTTGTAGTTTGGTTTGCCATGCCAGGAAATGGAAAAGAGATCCCACCTGATGTGCTCAGTTTTTTCAATTATGCTTGTCAAGTGACCAAGTCATCTGTAGGGAGACAAGAAGAAGAAGACCTTGTGTGTACTTGAAGGAAAATAGTTATGACTTAAAGTGGACATTGCAGGAAATAGATAAACTGGGTTATGGAAGTAGGAAAAGTGAAAATACTGGTGAGAAAGCCTAGAGAGCCATCCGATGTTGAGGTCATCATCTTATAGGAACAACATTCTAGGCTAGAATAGTTTTCTCAGCAACTCTAATGGATTGGCTAGAGTAGAAAGTGGATAGTAGCAGTGACCCAGGGTTGTTGCCTGATTGATGCAGGGAAAGAGAAGTTAATAGTAATAATAATAGTATTATACAGAATTTACCATAGGACAAATATTCAATGCTATATGTATTAACTCCTTAATCTTGTCTCCAGACATTTGGCCCCCCTATGAAAGGATTCATTGATCTCTGATTCATAGACCTCCTTAGACATGTGGCTTATATAAGCCAACAGAATATGAGCAGAAGTGGCCACATTCCTGCTCTGAGTAGGACCTGAGAATTGAATCCTGATTCTGCTAGAGCTCTTGCTCATTTATCACTCCAGACAGCATTTGTTCCCTTAGTCTTGGTTCCAAAATGAAAAAACACATGGACTAGATCTGTGCAGCAGATGATAGCTGATAACATGTAATATGAGCAAAAAATAAATGTTTGTTCTCCCAAATGCAGTAAGACAAGAAAAGGAAATAAAAGATACACAGATTTGAAAGAAAGAAATTAGACTGTCTTCATTCACAGATGACATCATCACCTATGTAGGAAATCCCCCAAAATAGAACCCCCCCAAAAAAATATATCTTGGAGCTAATAAGCAATTATATCAAATTTGCAGGGTAGAAGGTTAATATACAAAATTCAAGTGCTTTCCTTACATATTAGCAATGAACAAGTGGAATCTGAAGTTAAAAACACAACACCATTTACATTGGAATTCAAAAATTGAAATACTTAGGTATACATCTAACAAAATATACATAAGATCTATGTGATAAAACTCTGACAAAAAAAAAATCAAACAAGAGCTAAATAAATGGGGCGATACTGTCAAAATTTAAGTTCTTCCCAACTTGATCTATAGACTCAGTGAAATCCCAATCAAAATCCCAGCAAATTATTTTATGAATATCAACAAACTGATTTTATGTCAATATAAAGAGGCAAAAGACCCAGAATAGCCAACACGATATTAAAGAAGAACAAAGTTGGATGGCTAACACTATCCAACTTTAAGCCTTACTCTAAGGCCACAATAATAAAGTATGATATTGGCAAAAGAACAGACAAATAGAGCAATGGAACAGAATAAACCTGGATGGAGTTGAAACACATCCTTCTCAGTAAAGTACCACAAGAATGGAAAAGCAAATATCCAATGTCTTTTCACACCCACAAAAGAAGAAAACTCATCTGAATTCAAGCTGGAGGGAATGAGATGGGGGAAGAGGGGGGTTGGGGTGCTTCCACTGAATGGGCACAATGTAGGGGTGTGTGGCACATCTTTTGGGTGTGGAACACAACTACAAGAGGGACTCTACCTAACAAATTCAAATGCTACGTCTCGGTTGTTGGTACCCTCACATTAACCTGAAATTTTAAAAAAGAAAAAGTCTAGAAATAGATCCACATAAATGTATCAACTAACCTTTGACAAAAAGAAACACTAGGATGCTGGAGAAAAGATTATCTTTTCAGCACCTGGTGCTGGAACAACTGGATAACCACCTACAAAAAAGAAAAAAGAATCTGCAAATAGAACTCATACCCTCCTAAAAATTAACTGAAAATGGATCACAGGCCTAAACATAAAAGACAAAACTGTAAAATTCCTAGAGGATAACAGGATAAAAGCTAGATTATGTGGAGTTTGGCAGTAACTTTAGATACAACACCAAAGGTATCATCTATAAATGAAAGAACTGATAAACTGTGCTTTGTTAAAATTTAAAATTTTTACTCTGTAAAAAGCACTAGCATAAAATGAAAAGAGAAGCCACCGGAGAAAATACCTACAAAAGACATCTCTAATAATAAGGTATAACTCGAAATACACAAAGAGCTCCTAACACTCAACAGTAAAAAATACAATCAATCTAATTAAAAGATAGATCAAGACCTTAAAAGATACACAGAGAGGAAATAAGCATATGAGTGATACTCCCTCCTTTATGTCATTAGGGAGATGCAAATGAAACCAATGAGATACCATTAAGCATCTATTAGAGTTGCCAAAATCCAGAGCAGTGACAACACCACAGATGCAACCAAGGTCTCATTTGATAGGTATATGGATAAGTTGTGGTACATCTAGAGAAAGGGATAATATTCAGCACTAAAAACAAATAAGTATCAAATAGGAGAGACATAGAAAAAATCTAAATGCATTTTACTAAGTGAAAGCAGAACTATGGAGCCTTCAAGTAAACCGTGGACTTTCAGTGACAATGATTTGTCAATGAAGGTTCACTCTTGGTGTTGTATATTCCATGGGTTTGGACGAATATGTGTAGATAAAGAATGTATTCATCAGTGTAGTATTATGCAGAGTAGTTTCACTGCCCTACAAGTCCTCTGTACGCTACCTAAACATCCTTCACTTCCTCCTGATTCCTGGCAGCCACTAATCATTTTTACTGGCTCCATAGTTCTGCCTCCACGTACTAGAATTACAGGTGTGAGCCACAGCACCCAGCTTAAAAAAAGTGTCTTTTTAAAAAAATAAATGTTTGTTGGAAGCTACTGAGACTTGGAAGAGAATGGGTTGTTTATTAGTCAGTTAATACATGCTGATATGATAGTCATTCCTATTTTGCAGTTGAGGAAACTAAGACTCAAGTAGGAAATGGCAGAGCCAAACTTTAAACCAAAGCCAGCTGATGCCAGCATTGTAATTTTCTTATTAAACAATGCAATGAATTCAGATGAATTAAAGAGGCTGGTGAATAGGATTTTCATTACAAATAATAACATGTGAGATTGAGGCTGGTGGCAAGTTAGAAAGGAGGCCGTAAGGAGGATGGTAAATTCTGAGGAAATGATGAGATAAATGTTCAGCAGAACTATCTTCAATAAAGGGAAAAGTTTTGTAATTTTGTAAAATACAATATGGTAGCCACCTGACAAGCACTTAAAAAATGGCCAGCACAACTGAAGAACTGAATTTTTAATTTTATTTAGCTTAATTAGTTTATATCTCAATAAGCCACATGTGGTTAATGACTACTGAGTTATTAGGCTCAAGGCTAGAGATTTGTGTGCTGTTAAAGAGCCAGGAAGGAAACTGAGGGCAAGGTTCTTTAAAAAATAAAAAAGAAAGAAAAAGAAATAAGAATTGATAATCATAATAACAAATCCAGAAGGTGTTACCAAGAATTTAACATTTCTGAAACGAAGCTCCCCCAAATGACTGAAGACTTCCAGGATATGATCTGAGAAATAATGATTAGCTAACCTGAAATAACAATAAAAGTCAGTGGAGTTCATAGGATTGAGACTTTGAAGAAAAACTGCAAAATATCCCTATATTGGGGGACTACAGTTTTGTATAAGTTGTCTGTTCTTATGCTTCTCTTATTTTTTTCTTTCTTTTTTTTTTGCAGTTTTTGGCCGGGGCTGGTTTGAACCCACCACCTCCTGCATATGGGGCCAGCACCCTACTCCTTTGAGCCACAGGTGCCACCCATATTTATTTATTTATTTATTTTTCTGAGACAAAGTCTCAAGCTGTTGCCCCAGATAGAATGCCATTACGTCATCATAGCTCACTGCAACCTGCAGGTCTTGGGCTCTAGAGATCCTATTTTTACTACAGATGGGGTCTGACTCTTGCTCAGGCTGGTCTTGAACTCCTGAGCTCAAGCAATCCACCTACCTCGGCCTCCCAGAGTGCTAGGATTATAGAAGTGAGCCACTGGGCCTGGCCTGTTCTAATACTTCTTGCTTTTTTTTTTTTTTTTTTTTTGTAGAGACCGAGTCTCACTTTACCCCTTTGTAGAGTGCCATGGCATCACACAGCTCACAGCAACCTCCAACTCTTGGGCTTAGGCAGTTCTCGTCTCTCTTGCCTCAGCCTCCGGAGTAGTTGTGATTATAGGCACCTGCCACATGCCCAGCTATTTCTTTTTTTGTTGTTGCAGGTTTGGCCAGGGCCAGGTTTGAACCCGCCACCCTCAGTATATGGGTCCAGAACCCCACCCACTGAGCCACAGGTGCTGCCCTGTTCTTGTGCTTCTTAGTGTTATTCATATTATAACAAGATAGAAAATGATATTTGTAAGCATGCTGGATTAGACATAAAAGTTTGCTTATGGTAGGCAACTAACTGCTCGGTGTGCTGGCCATTGTATGCCTTGGCCCAGTACCGTAAGGGCTAACAAAAATCAATACTTTAGCAGGCTTGTAACTAATTCGTGGAATGCTAGTGTGGAACTTTGAGAAGTTTTGATCCATAGGCGTGTGAAAGTCTCCAGAGAAGTTAATGGGATTGGGGGCGATGTCTGAGAGGTCAGAGAATGAACCAATCCTGCAGCAGCAGGAAGTGGGCTAGCCGGGTGGTGGGAGACTTGAGAATGACAAATGACTGGGAAGCAGCAGTGGAGAGCTGCTTTCTCTCCTACTCTGAATCTTCTTGTTCATTGAATGCTGGGGTCATCTTTAGTTTAATATCAGCTAGGTCCTTTCACACTTAGTTTTGAGTAGCAAGCCCTGGAGTTGTGCCAGTGATGGACTTGCCAAAGTTTGGGATGTTGAAGGGTAAGCCTGGCAGTAGTAGATCATCACTGGAGCTTTAAGGGGCATGTTTTTACAGCACATAGAGATGCCAGTTGGGAAGTGATCATACAGGTGAGTGAGAATGCTCAGAACCAGAGCAGCAGCATGCACAGAGAAGGGGACCAAGCTGCAAGAAATACTGTGTAGGAAGACTTGCTGGACTATCAGTGATTGATTCAATGGGGATGGGGTGGGTAAGAGAGGGACAGGTAACATACCCTATATGAAGCTGCAGAAATAATTCACCCAAGATGCTCAGTGCATATTTGATGACTAAGGAGTTAGGAGATTGTGGGGGGCTCATCAGAGATATTCTGGGTTCATATACATGTATTAGTCATAGTCCAAGAAGGAAAAAAAATAGCATGCTTAATTAAGTTAGAATACTTTCAAAATGTTTTAGTAAAGGAACTGATGAAAGGCACTGTCATCTCTCATCCCCAGCCAGATATTGTAAGAGCATGTGGAATGAAGAGGAACATCTTCCAAGAAGCTGTAATCTTCAACACGGGATGACAACAGGCAGAAGGTACTTTCCTGAGAGCACACTGGGGAAATAATTCCTTGACTTCACCTTCCTCCCTTCTGATCTTCCTCAGCCTGGCTTTCTGTTGGTCAAATGCAACAGAAGCCTGAAAGTGGAGCCCATCCATATAGGTCAGCCTCCAGATACTGAGAGCAGGGGTGGGGGAGCCAGGTGGATCTGAAAGGACACATTGAAGACATCCTGCACCTGAGTGTGCCTAGTGGTTTTAGAACGTTCATTGACAGAGGGAAACAGCTTCCCACAAAAGTAGAAGAACACGGACAAAGATGTAGAGGTGGAAAAGGGAAAGGGATAGCCTAAGAATGACAAATAGGGCCAGAAGAATGGATTATAGATTCTATTTTTAAAAAGGAAATGTCTGTAAGGGCTGGGGAGGAAAAACAAAGTTATTGAGCACCTACCACATGACTATTTCAGACAAAGTCATTATGAATAATAAATTCAATTAGAGAATAAAGGTGAAGCGCTTAGCACAGAGACCAGCCAGTTGTGAACACCCAGCATGCAGTTGCATACTAATAGTCTTTCCCAAAACTTTGCATTAACTATGTTATTCCTATTGTTATAGAGGAGATAAGTGAGGTTTGAGTAGCCTTATCGAGTCCCAAATCATACAGCTATGAGTGTTTGAGCTCATTATGTGATCCTAAGCTGTCTGACTTCAAAGGCTTTGTGCTTTTCACTACAGCAGCCTGACTTCCCATCAGATTAAAATACAGGGATATAGTCTGACAGGCAGCAAGTCAATAAAGACTTTGGGCATTTGTCTAACGTGGTTAGAGGTATATAAAATTAATCTGGCTTAGTACCTTAGACCCACACACCACTTTACAGACTATTGAAGTCATCTAAGCCTTAGACCCACACACCACTTTATAGACTAAATCTTAGTGCCTTAGACCCACACACCACTTTACAGACTATTGAAATCATCTAAGCAACAGGTGATAAGATCCTGGATGCTGGCAGGGGCAATAAGAATGAAGGAGGGGGAAGAAAAGAAAATAGAATGGACATTTTAAAAACCTTCATTATTTTGACATAAATAATAGGAATCAATTTAACTTAAAATAGTCTTCAAGATATCTGCACTCCGGTGTTGACAGCAGCATTCTTTACAACAGCCAAGATATGAACGATTGTGCTGTAAGTACACGATGGAGTTTTATTCAACTTTTGAAAAAGAAGGAAATCCTGTCATTTGCAACATGGATGGCAAACATATTACGTATTTGATTTTTTAAAATACATGTTTAAATAATGTTTTCTTAACTGCCTAAAAAATAGTATTTATTGGAACAGATATTTTAACATACATTAATTCCAATTCTCACAGCCACCTTCTTGAAAATCATCATCACTATTACCATTTTATAAATGGAGAAACTGAGGCTCCAAGAATCTAAGTAACTTACCAAGATAAACACTGCTACATTGTGTCCAGGTTGGAATCTGCTTGATTGCAAACTTTTTGGTTTTTCTCTCCAACTGCTATGCCAGGTAAATCTGATGCTCAGCAAATATTCATGAATTATACAACTAAATGGGTGTTTTTAAAACTTATATTTATACTTTCATAAATTTTGTCATATCCTCACATAGGTAATATTCACTTACATTTTTCTCTAAATGAAATTACCCGGAACATGTTTCTTTTTGAAAAAGATTAGTTTGTAAGAAAGTGTATTCAGCTTGATCTCATTCAGTTTAGATGAAAATAAAGTTTTATATCAATCTGAAAATTCCATTTGTTAATTTTGACATTTCTTGTTATTGAGCACTTCATCTCACATGTGTGTATGCAGGCAACTATTTAAATCGACTTTTCTGATAGGGTTTTCTGAGAAATCATTCTTAATCAAAATGTCATAATCATTGTTCTACAAACTGAAAACCATCTGTATCTATTTTAAATGTGTCAACTTCTGATTTTTAAAAAAAAGTGACAAAACTTTTCGCTTAACCACTCATGGATTTAGAATTATTAGAGAAACTGCTTAGAAGTTTACCTAAGCATTTCTAAGTTTACCAAGTATTTCTTATTGCTTCTTGATAAAAGCATGTTTAGTGAATTCTTTAGGTAACTTTATAAGCAGATTGTTTAGGAAAAAACAAAGGAATCCAACTCATCTTGATCCAAGTGGATATCCCACTAACAGTTTTATCTTTTACAATGTACATACTCGTTTGTTCAAATAAACAAATCTCAATGTGGTATACCTTGCAAAGCAAGATGCTGATATCATATGATCTTACATAAACTTCCCTCCAGAAAAATTTCCCCTCCTCTGACAATTTGCATAGATGAGAGAGAACTTTCTGACAAAGCACCAATCATAAGCACCTCACTTTGAGAAAAGAAAAAATCAAAGATGCCTAGTCGCATAGGCTTTTCTTTAACACAACTGATGACTATAAGAGCCTCACTAAGTGCTCTAACTACTCTTTCTGGTTTCTTCAAGGACAGAGTTTGCTCATGCGTACAATAACGAGTAGAATTTGTACTAGGTTAAGTTCACTTGAATCTGGAGAAATGCCCTCAATAGCAGGGGACTTAAATCACTCGCAATCTATGTTTCATTTTGTAGCTCATCATAAACTTGCCAATGGGTTCAAAATGCTCTTGTTCAGTTGCACGAATTGCCAAGTGTGGCAAAACATGTTCTCATGAATGCCCTTGTAGTCGGCTTGGATTTAAGAAAAGATCGAATGCGGAAAGCTGCTTTCACAGCATAAGTGGATCACTCAGGCAACAGTAGCATAGATGTTAAATATTTAGTCATAATTATAGGGCTACCACAATCCGTGTTGGTTTATAAAATCCTCAGATCTTCTTTTCCAACTTTTAATTCTTACAAGTTTCGACAAGCATGTTATCAGCATAGTTTTGTAAATGTAGATCAAGCAGCGGTTTTACTGACTTTTAAAGAGTATTCTAGTTTTGTTATGATCAACAGCTGCTCCCAGCCCCGCCCCAAAAGAACCCTATGACATGACTGAGATAATTTTTTCATTTTTCCATTGGATTTATAATCTACTCAGAGTTAGTTCCTCTTGCCCTTACTTTTATGCAACACTACTCATAAGTAGCTATGGATTTTGCATTTTCATCCTGGTTGAATTACGGATCAGGAGAAGTTATTGTCCATTTATATAACTAAAACATTCTATAGCTTTTTTTTTTTTTGGTGTTTATTTTGTGTTTCAAAATTGCTCTTGAATTCGGATGGGTTTATACTGGAATTTGAATGTTCCCAAACACGATGGAAGATGTTCATTCTGTTCCCAGTTAATACATATTCAAAGTTCATATTGAATATGTATGTACATATTCAAAGTTCATTTTGTTGTATTTGTTAGAATTTTTGCTTCTCACTCAGTGGTTTACAATAATCAATAGTATTCAGACCAGTTCATTTATTTTTGCCCTTACATCTATCTGAAGGCATGTGCCTAATTTCATCCCATCCACTGCTGGTTCTAACATTTTCATCACAAGCTTCACCTTCTCTAAGTTTAAAAACTTCCTCTCTGTAATGGATAATAAAAAGCCTTCCATGGCTCTCTCATTTAAAATTATGTCTATTAATATATTCTTCCCACACCTAATAATTTTTAGCATGTGGAAGTAATATTTTAATGAGCTGCAGAGACGTAAAACTGGATGTGACTAGCTTTGGGTTCACAAAAAAAGAAAAGCAGAGAGAGTTGTTCTGCAGAAATGGAGAAGATTGGAGAGAGATTGGAGAAGAAACTAATTTTACGCAGAAAAACAGCCAAGTGACCATGTGGTCTCAGCGGAAAAGAACCAGACAGCAAATGCCTTAGATGCTGGCAACCTTATAGTTTCCAGTTTCTGCCATTCCTGAGACTGGAGAGTGCTTCCTGCCCTTGGGTTCTAAGAGGCAGTATAATATCCTAACAATAAAGTCCTCCTTTTTGCTTAAAGCTGTTCACATAGATGAGTCTTACTTGTAAGCAAATGAACCTTTTCTTAGATAATTGGTGACTGCCCTTTTTGGTTTGTTAGGTTAACTGAATGGCCATAAACACTCAATCCAAAATTAAACTATGTTTTTGTATACTCAGAGAATGTAGGCTTTTCAGAATTATGAGTATGAAGTTACACTATTTTCAATAATAAAATGTGAGATAACCCATAGTACTCTGCCCACTCCAGTTCACCCCTCAAAAAAAAAAAATAATAATGGCAACGTAAAGAATCTTTTTCAATGTTTTATTGGCTCTGAGTCTCAGAATTGCAAAAACTAACTACATATAACAAGAATATGGCCAATGTGGAAGGTTACTGAATTCTCCATAAAGATGTAGCCTAAAGGAATCTCAAGAGTGAGCTGATAATTTTGAAAGATTTATGTAGATTTACTGCATAGAAATCCCAAATTCACAGGAAAATTGTAAGGCAGAGACATCAATTCTTATAATCAATGCAAGATTTCACTATAAATTCCATAAGGCACTGCCAGACTTTACAACTGCCTGGGGCCACGCACCTCTCTGGCTGTACAAGGAGGCAGATAGATGGACACCATATGTGCAGTTTGTTACACAATCAGGCTGAGATGTCTGCTTTGGAAGCATATTATTAACCACTGGATACATTTTTTTTTTAACAAATCACAGAATATGTAAGAAAGAATTCTAAAATAATGGACTTTACAATGCATTAATTTCAGCAAAACTAAAGAAAATATAACTAGCACAGAGGCTAAATTATATCAATATTTAAGTGAATAAATCAGTGTCTGCTTTCACTCTTAGAGCTAATAATGTTACATAAAACCTTCACATTAAATAAAGTATTCTCAAATTACCTGCACATGTTAAACTCAAATAAATGTTGCTTTATTTTCTTTCCTATAGCCTTTTTGATGAAAGATTAGCAAAACTCTTTAGAGGATAGAGATTAGAGGTTGTATTTTCTCAATATGAAAATATAATTGAATGGTGAAGGAATTGGCAAAAATAAAGAAAAAGCCAAATGTATAAGTATGGCTTTGTTGTTAAATCCCTTCCTTAAAATAATCAGATTGCTCTAATCTTATACTCTGATACTTTAACTTAACTGATTTTCATCTTTATGGAATCTGAACAGAACTCCAGAGTTTTAAAATATGATTATGCATTTTTATGTGTTCTCTTCTAATGATACTAATCCCAGGACTTGGTAATCATCTCTAATTCTAGTTAGAGGAATCTCTCCAAAATCTATCATCTTAGATATTACTTAAGGAAATTATGTTAACGCACAGTTCTGATTTTAATTATTTTTCAACTATATCTGCATTACCTAAAGTTACATTTATTTCAAGAACGTGACTTTGAGAAAAGCTTGGACCAGGTATATGGAGAAAGAATTTTCTTAATTTGATATTAAAAATCTCAATCTATGACATTTATGTTATGTAAAACAACATAAATAGAGCAGTAAGCCCATCCTCGCCTTTACATTTATTTATGTAAAACAACATAAATAGAGCAGTAAACCCATTATGCCAGAGATAGGAGGCATAATGTTCACAGATCAGGGACCTATTTTGTAATGTGAAAGTAACTATGTATTGAAGAGTCCAAATCAAGGAAAAAAGGAAATTCTAATGACCCCAAACATATATTTAATGCAATACCAAGGATTTTGAGACAATCCGAATTCTTTGCAAGAATTAGTAGACCCACCTGGCTCTACTACCACTACGGAATGGCTTGGTCATTCAGGTCAGTGCTCATCCAAGGGATTCCCTGATTCCTGGTTTATAGAATTACCTTGAATAAGAAAGGAGATGCTATAGAAGGGAGATGCCGGTAAATTAGTTGAATACAATTTCATGAAGTTCAGTTCAATGACAATGAAAATTCCTAATACTGACACCATTCCTATGCACCCTCTTTGACTCATTCTGGCCTTCATTCAGTGGACCTGGTTCTGGTTGGGAAGTCTGGAGATCCTAGAAGCCCTACACAGCAGAGCCTACTGCTTCATCAGATTTCACAAAATCTCTTGGACCCATTAGCCTGTGCCCATATTTTATTCAAGAACAGATCTCAATCTAGTCACAGTCCTCTAAAGACGCCCTGAAAACTGAAAAAGCGACTGACATCTTATTGCAAAAACCTCATTTAGCTTAATAATTTATTTATGAAATAAGTAGCAAATACATTATTCTGTTCATTTTTATAGATGGAGATACTTAGAGATACAAATTAAGAAACTTGCCTGTTCCTGTCTGTCATCTAAATTATTATAAAACAAGTTCTAGCATCCTTGCTCAAAATCATGATGCCTCTGAAAAGGAAGGCATCCTTTAAGTCTAAACATACTATTTTTGGCTCTGGTTTGTAATTGAAACCATACTTCACACTGGTCACTGTATGTATCTCCACAAAAGGAAATTTGTTTTTATAAAAGGCAGTTTAAACAATGACCCAAATTATACCCTTTCTGACTCCCCATGATGGGTAGTGGGCCTTTGAGTTGCCCAGAGTATTTGCCTGGTAAGAAGAACGGAATGAAACAAAATAAGACCAGTTCTGTGCCATATAATTTAAGCCTTTTATGAAAAAACTCCCTCTATAAAAAGTCATCATTTTATATACACTATCCTGTGCATTTTCAACTATTCATTGTTTTCCTTGTAAAAATGAAATTATAATTTGGGGCTGACTGTGGTTCCTTTCCCTGGAACTCAGGTATTAAGGGGCAGATATCTAAAAGTCCTCATTAAATCAGGTAAAATGTATGTCAGAGTCAACTGTTTTTGCTGTAACTACTATTAAGTATTATCTGTTGGAGATAAGTCTATGGACTGAGTGATTTTACATCATTTCCCAAAGAAATGTGAATTGTACTCATATGAAATTGTAATGATGATAATAATAAAACAGATCTACTCAGTTATGAGAGCCAGTTTCAGGGTGATTGCTATAAAAATAGATTTTTAATTATTTGAAGCTTATCCTATTATATTACTGATACCAAACACTGGAAGTATTTCTTTGGTTGTTCTAAATAAAGGGTGGAGAACTTACAGCCTTAAGGCCATATGTGGCCTTTTAGGTCCCTAAGTGTGGTCTTTTAACTGAATCCAAATTTTACAGAACAAATCTTTTTATTTTTATTAATACATTTTTGTTCAGCTGTTATATTTTTATGTTATTTTTTAAATGAATATATTTAAAATACCAAAGAATAAATTTCAACAAAGTAATTTTTGCAGATTGACCAGCACAATTAGAACATTAGGAGGCCATAAGGGGTAAATTGAGAGCTGCAATGCTCATGATTTAGTTCTAACTTCACCACCTTACTGGCACCATTACTGCACAAGGCTGGTTGTCGAGAGTTTATGGGGGTCAAGTACACCAGTCTGTCATCAGCTTTTAGCAACAGGGCACTGTTTCTGTCTGAAGTGGAATTTGTGAGCAGCTGTACAGCTAGATGCTGTTTTCTAATTCTATGTGCTTAATAGCCCATCATGTCAAAGAAGACCAAGAGAATGCTGAAGGAAGAAAACAGAATTTTTTAAATGAGGATTGGGAATTGCAATATTGTCTGGTTTCTGCTGAAGATAAGATGATTTGCTTGCTTGGTGATATTGCAATATCAGCATTAAAGAAATTCAATGCTCATCTAATCAGCAGTATAATACTCATAAGGACTACAAATATTTCAAATTAGAGAGAGAGGTGTGAAAGGACTTATTATAGAAATTAAAAGATGAAAAGCAAAAGAAAAGACAATTCTTTCAAGTGGCAATAAGACCTATAAAAAAAAAAAGCCACTGAAGCAACCTACAATGTAGTTCATACACCTGGAAAAAGGGAAAGTCATTTGGTAATGTAGAAATTTCAAGAAGACTGCATGGTCAAGAATGTAGGATACTTAGACCCTGATAACATTTCAAAGTACAAACAGCCAACTCTTTCAAAGAGAATCATAAGTGATTGCCAGCACGAATTAGTCTTCAACCTAACAGAACAACTATATTCAGTATTTCACAAGGAAAATACATATTATGCAATCATTTTGGATGAATCAACCTGGGGCAGGTTTTATACTTTAGTTGGGTCATAATAGAAGATTTTATTTGCTACAAAGAGTTACCTCCCTTTGAGAACCCTTGGGAAGAGGAAACAGGAAATAGATATCTTTAACAACTTTCAAGATAAATGTCATGAAGTTGGACTGAATTTGGTAAATTTAGTGAGTATAGGTACAGATGGTGCACCTTTCATGACAAGGAAGTATTAACAGATCCAGATGCTCTCAACAAAGTCTCTATGCTAAAGCTACTATTTTAAGTGACACTTTGCAACAAGTTATAAGGATTGTTAACTCTGTCATGAAACACAGCATGAAACACAGCATCATCAGTTTTGTAATATGCTCCTGTTGATCAATGATTCATTATGGATTTTCCATCTCATTCTAAAGTGCATTGACTAATTAAGGAGTAGGGATTAGCTGAAATTTTGTCTCAACTAGAATAAATAGTTAAATTTTATGAAGAACAGAATCAACAAAGTGAAACATTGAAAGATTTCTATAGGAATGCGGCATTTCTGTGTGATATGTCAAATCAAAACCACTTCAATATTTCTTTGCAACATAAAAGTAAGTCCATATATGATATGTGACCAAAAAAAACCATTTCAAAAAAATCTCTCTCTTTTCCAAGCACTTCTTCAAAAGGAAATTTTCCTCAGCAAAGTTCATTGATGAGCAGGATGATAATGTGAATTATTTGAAGAATATGTGTCTGTAACAGACCTATTAATTAGAGGATATAAAGAAAGGTTTATTGACTTTGAGAATCATGATATTGCACTAAATTATTTTGGCCTTATCTAGTTGGTATCACAAGGTACCTAAAAAACAACAGACAGAATTGACTAAGCTCTCAGTAGAGAACATCTTAAATTCGTTGTTTGATGCTAAGAAAAATCCAGTTGAAATTCATGCTTTCTTGCTTTTCAACCTCTTATTGCTGCAAATCTCCATTCTCCTGCTCAACCCAAATCAAGATGCCCTTAAGGTAAGGTGACCAGACATACTGCTTTTGGTGGGACAGTCCCAATTTTTAACAATTTGCCCTGCAACCAGCAGCATTTTTAAAAAGTCCCAATTTTGGAAAGAATGCACAACAAGCTAGGGAATGTGGGAGAACAGGAAGGGAATATATGGTTTTCAGCTGCCATGTGGCTATTTCGCCAGGATATGAGTTTTAAATTATTTTTGTTAATTTTATAATGTTAAACTTTAATAATAACAAATAATTGTTGAGAAC
>CAUYQV010131460.1:0-59506 GCA_963574575.1 Galagoides demidoff
TAGGGGTAAAGAAGCATCATCTATCTATATTACTTTGAAATGGTTCAGAAAAAAGTGATGTGTGTGTATATGAAGGCTGGAATATAAAGGATGATAAATGTTAATTTGGGGAGTATGTGTAAAGGTCTATGAAACGCTTGATAAAATTCTTGTAGCTTTTCTATGTGTTAGAATTCTTTTTAGAGTTAAAATAAAGGTTACCATAATATGCTCTTATAACAGCTTAGCCATTTTAACCAGTGACAGACCCACAGGCACATTAAGTAAGATAGACAAAGACTCCTGATCACCTCTGTGGTTTATCTTACAAGGGTACAAGTGAATCTTTCTAAAAGTAGAATATAAACGTCTTAACACAATAACTAAGAAAATCACATGAAGGCTATGTTAATCAGTTTGATGAAAATATTTCAAACTCTATATGAAAACACCACACCCTACCCCCTGATTGCATTAATGTACACAGCTATCATTTAATAAAAAAAGAATCAAATGAGGGCCGGGTAAGGTGGCTCATGCCTGTAATCCTAGCACTCTGAAAAGCTGAGGCAGGTGGATTGCTTGAGCTTAGGAGTTCGAGACTAGCCTGAGTAAGAGTGAGATACTGTCTTTACTAAAAATAGAAAATCAGCCAAGCATTGTGGTGGGCGCCTGCCCTCACAGCTACTCAAGAGGTTGAGGCAAACGATCGCTTGAGCCTAGGAGTTTGAGGCTACTGTGAGCTGACACTACAGCACCTTACCCAGAGCAACAGAGTAAGACTTTGTCTCAAAAAAGAAAAAAAAAAAAATCAGAGAAGTGACCCACGGATTAGCTGCATTGGATAAACACTGACAGGCTAGGCACAGTCACCACGGCCTCTCAGCTGTGGCCTTTCTCAGTAGTTTCCCCATAACAGGCACTTTTCAGGATTTTTGTTTTTTTGCAAAGGTCTGTCCTTGTCTTAGGTGAGAAACAAACACCCACCTTCTTCTGATGGAATCCTATGGGGTCCACCTCCGCCAATTCCAACTTCCAGCCCGTACGGAAAGATGAGCAAGCAGAGCTCCTCTGTTTCCTGTTGATCTACCCTTCATTCACTCAGCATTATTTACTGAGTGCCCGCTGACACCCAGGTCCCTAGTAGGTGAACTGCTCTAGGCTCCGAGGAAACAGCGGTGGGAAGCAAGGTCTCTCACTTCATGGAGCCCACATTCTAGCAGGAAAGGCAAATTTAGAGTAAACAGCTTGACAAGCAGACATTTCATACAAAACTGGCTGGAGACAGGAGCAGTGAGGAAAACCCAACCTGAATAAGGATGAGAGTGAGAAGGTGACCGTGCTGAGAGGGTGGCCACAGGGAAGCTCAAAGCCAGAGGCGTTGAGTGGCCAGGAGGCGGGGGTGACAATGATATGGGGAGAGGCCAGGCATGGTGGCTCAAGCTTGTAATTCTAGCACTCTGGGAGGCCAAGGCGGACAGCCTCTGGGGTCAACCTCTGCGAGTTTCAACTTCCTCAAACAGCACATATATAAAGATGAGCCAATAGGGTTCATTATTTGAGGTGAGGAGTTTGAGACCAGCCTGAGCAAGAGAAGAGACCCAATCTCTACTAAAAACAGCAAAATGAGCCAGGCTTGGTGTGGTAGGCGCCTATAGTCCCAGCTACTTAGGAGGCTGGGGCAGGAGGATCGCTTGAGCACAGGAATCTGAGGTGAGCTAGGCTGATACCACAGCACTCTAGCCTGGGTGAGTGTCGAGAAAAAAAAAAAAAAAGAAAGAAAGGAAAAAGAAAAGATACAGGGAGAGGACTGTCACTATGCTGGGCCAGACAGCTCCAGAACAGAGAGGCTGCCAAAAAAACACAGAGGATTTGCTTAGGGAAGCCGGAGCGTCTACTCTGAGAGAGAATTTCATCTTTCTCTAGACCAGGAGTTGGCAAACTGCAGCCCCAATTGGCCCCCCACCCACCTGTTATTGTACAGCCCTCGAAAAAAGGATGGTTTTTACATTTTTAAATGTTTGAGGTGAACATGATCACAAGAACAGTATTTTGTGACACAAGAAAATGATAGGAAATCCCCACTGCATTGTCCGCAACACAAATTTATTGAAACAGCCACAACCACTTGTTTACTCTTCATCCCCGCTCTATTGAGCCGTAGGCGCAGAGTTGGATAATCCTGACAGCACCCCTTGGGCTGATAGAGCTGAAAAATGCTGACATCCTGGCCCTTTTATGGAACAAGTTTGCCAACTTCTCATCTAGATGAGCCTGTCTCAGCCCTGGCTCTATATCTGAATCACCAGAGTGGGGACGTGCTTAAAAATGTCCAATGACCAGTGGATCTGATTTAATTATTTAATTGGTCTGGGATGGGGATGGTTTTCTTAACTTTAAAATTCTCTGAGGCTATACAGATGGAGAGCCAGACCTGTGGTCAACTCCCTGGACTTGCTCCCAAATCCTTGGCCATCATATCATCACTAAGCTGGGGAGAGAGGGATAGGTATTACTTTTTCTAGGACAAGTTCTAGAACTAAATTGTCAGGTTCCTTGTAGGATAAAAGCTCTGCTGGTCGTTCCAAAAAAAGAGCTCCAAAATTACTCTGAAGGGTGGACTCGGCCCTGGCATTGGTGCATAGCTTCCCGAAGGGAGAACCTCGAAGATGATTGTAGTGGTAGTCAACAATAAGGTGTGTAGCTCACTTTTTCTAGGATGAGTTTGGGAACTTAATTGTCTGACTTTGTATATTCTTTCTTAAGGTTCTCAAGAAAAATACATGAGGTGAGAGGATAGGCATCAGTTCTCCCCATTCAACAGATGAGGAAACTGAGGCTCTCAGGAACAGTGCTCAGCAGAGCGGTTATAGGCAGGGTGACCTCTGCCAGGTCTGAGTTTTAACCTGTCTTCCCTGCAGGCAAGGACCATCCCCTCTGTGAGCTTCTCTTCCCTTCCCTATCTCTAAAAGGAGGCCAAAACTTCAACCTCATGGGACTATTGTGAGATCCAAACATAAAAAGGGACAGGAGGAATTTTAGCATATGGTTATCCCTAAAAAGTAAATAGATGCAAATAAAAAGAGGCAGGGCTTCTTCACAGACAGTACTGCCCCCCAGAGGGCTTTTGGGAATCTGTGGGGGTTGTGTGGGTTTAGCAAAGCTGGCTTCACTGGGTGGCAGCTGCACCTGTAAAATGCCTCACAGGTATGGGCCAGCCTTGCCCATGCCAACAGCATCCCTATTTGGAAAAAGAGAGACGCTCACAGACTTTCTGTTGCTTCCTCTACCATTTTTCTTCTGGTCCTTTCCCTACAGACTAAGGTGTCTCAATCCTGTCTGTCCTGCTCATTGTAGGATGTTGAGAAGCAACCCTGGCTGCTTTTACCCGCTAGATGCCAATAGCATCTCCCAGTTGTTCCAGCCCCAAATACCCCTAAACATTGCCAAATGTCCCCTGATAAACAAAAGTGCCCCCAGTGGGTCAGATGAACACGTGCATCCCGACACTGCAGCTCTCTTTGGCCCTCCGGTACTGACAGGCCAGGAAAACGCACAGTCGAGCAGTGGATGCCCTCTATGACACCCAAATCATCTCAGCCCTGAATCTGACCACAGCGACTGAAACCAGAGGTCAGGGGAATCCAGAGCCCATTGTGGAAGTCTCAATAGATCTGGGGAAATGTACGTAGGAAACAAGAATGACATCTGGTCTCTCTCGTTGGGGACACAGAGTCCATCCTCCTGCCACCACTCTGCATTTCAGATCACCCCCACGGGTTCTCCGTGTAAGGCAGAGGTATTCCTGCTTCCTGATCACCCCTCATCTGCTTTCTGGTGTAGCTGACTTATTTTTTTTTTTCTGTTTTTTAACCTAAACACACACATACACCCCCAAACAAATAATGAATTTTAAGCTGCTTAGGTAAAAGGCAGAGAATACAAAGCATTATTCGTTCCCTTGCCTGGATGCACCACACTTGCTAAGAAACACATGTGGAACAATTTATATTACGGCAAGAGAAGACTCTTAAAGGAAGAGGGAAAAACACACGCATCCCAGTGCGTTTCAATCAAGCAGAAGGGGGAAAGGAAAAGACAGGCTGTAACTGATGAGAGCCCCAGTTCTTCAACCTGCTCCCCCTTCTCCAGCTTCCTGGTCTGTGGCTACCCTGGCTCTGATCAAAGTGCCCCAGTTCTTCAATCTACTCCCTCTTCTCCGGCTTCCTGGTCTATGGCAACCCCCGGCTCTGTGGGTGGGATCCCCGGCAGCTGGGAGCCCGGGAGAGGTAACCTCGCTAATTCAGCAAATGAACTCTGACAAGCCTAAATGGTTGTTTGGATGGATCCTCTCTCGTTCCCCCTCCCCTCACTGCCCAAAACCTCAAATAAAATAAATTAAATAAAACATGAGACACAATCTGAGTCTTTTACGGCTGTCTTCTCTAGCGGGAGTCAGAAAAATGCTAATGATTGTGTGGCTGCGGGAGCCGAGCCAGGCTGGGGTGTTTTCTCTCCCCCTGTTCTGCTGTTTTCTTTTCCTCCCTCGGCACCCCTTCCTCCCTGCCTCACTCTCTGGTGGGGGCTAGGGTGGGCTGGAATATTATTCAGCACACTGCCATAGGTGTCTCCAGCCAATCGCAGGCGATGGCAGCCACTTGCACCTTGCTGACAGCTGCTGTCAAAATACTCTCACAACCGGCGGCTGGATAATAACTCGAAAATGAGATCCAAATGAGTGACTCTTCACGAGTGGGATGTGCCACCATCCTCCCCCACCCCATTGGCTTTTGAGTGTGGTGGAAGCACTTGGGGGATGCTGTGGTCACCATGGAGACTGGCTGAAAAACCAACCCCAACCAGTTCCATGTGCCTTAAAAGGAGGTCCCACAGGACTTTAGAACAGGTCCGAGATCCCTTTCCCAGGAATGCTGTATACTTGGCTGAACATGCAGATGGAATTTCAGAGTGGAAACAACCCATGGGGGTACCTGCTGACCACCAGTCTGAGGCGGCCTCATCAGGACCCCCGGAAAGAGAGAGAACCACAGCCTCCTTCCCAGGGCACATCACATCTCACCATTGCTGGGCCCCTCCCATAGACCACAGCCAGGCTGTAGGCTGTTTTTATTCCTCCAGCCAAATCACTCCCTAAAACCCAGGCTGCTCCTCCCTTGGGGATAACCAACATTAGCACAACTTATTTGGAAAAGCACAAACAAGCCCTGGGAGCACAAAGTGTGTGCTCAGCACTTCTCCAGCATGGCTTAGAGTTGGAGAACTGAAGGACTCAGGCAGATCCTGAACTTTCTTCTGATCTGCCAGGGTTCACTTTCCGCTTGTGAAGGCAGACTAGGGTTGTCCAGGGGGAAAGTGTGTGTGTGTGTGTGTGTGTGTGTGAGGGGCTGTCACCTTCCTTGGCTTGAGGATACAGCACGCCTCTGTAAACTGCAGAGCACACACCATACCCATCCGGGAGGTATGCAGGCCCTTAACAGTATCCACTTATTATTTTCTAAAATAAACCATTCTGTACCGAAGCTGCTGCTGCTTGGCTATCCTAAGAGAAGCCGGGGTGACAGTAAGCAGAGTATCATTGTCCCAGGAAGTGCAATAATGCTGATGGATTAAAACCTCTCCCACATGACTCCCTTTCTTCCCACTCGTTTCCCTACATTAAACCTTTATTCCTCCTTCGTGTGTCGGGCAAACACTTAGCTTGTTCTGCGTGTCTGCGACAACGTGCATCCTGAAAACCTGTCTGGTGTCACCCATGTCTACTTTCAATAGTAAACTCCTGTAAAGAAAGGATCAGCCCAGTGTAACTTACTCTTCGAGCTGAGCCATTATGGAAGGCTTTTAAGCACTGCACTTGGAAGGACAAGAGGCTCTCAGCATCCCATGAATAGGTGAGATGCCTATTTAGGGGTTATGTCAAACCTCACCTACAAAGCCGGAGAAAGAACACAGACTAGAACTCAGGCTCAGACCTCAGTTCTGCCACTTAACCAGCTATGGGACCTTGGGGGAGTCACTTAACCTTTCTGACCTGCTATCTCCTCATCTGTGCAATAGTGATATTAATACCAGCCGTGCTTACAGAGGCATATGAAAAAAAGATGGGGCGAGGCAGAGGGAAAAGGGATTGTTGTTGTTGCTGGTGAGATATAGGTGGTTTTCTATTGCTTATCCTCAATTTCCCATACTCTCTGGAATGAGATTAGCTTTAAAGTCAGGAGAGAATTTTAAAACAGTAGAACTTTGACTTGCTAATAGATTCACAAGAGTTTTGTGTATGAGTTTTCAAATTACACTAAGCGCTGGGGCAAAACAAACAAACAAACAAACAAACCACCAGGGCCAAATTGTCCTGGCTCCATTTAATGTGGTGAGATTTTTAAAAGGGCAGGCTTTGGAATTTAAAGAGCAATTTTTAACAGAGATGGGGTAAAGAATGCAAAAAGCCACTCATAGGGTTTATTAAAAGTGAAATAGGGCTGGCTTGGTGGCTCACACCTGTAATCCTAGCACTCTGGGAGGCTTAAAGGTGGGAGAATTGCTTGAGCTCAGGAGTCAGAGACCATCCTGAGTGAGAGTGAGACCTCCTTCTCTTAAAAAAATAGAAAAATTAGTACTGATGGTCTCAGCTACTTGGGAGGCTGAGGAAGGAAGATTGCATAAGCCCATGATTTTGAGGCTGTAGTGAACTATGATGACGCCATGGCACTCTAGTCAGGGTAACAGAGTAAGAGCCTGTCTTGAAAACAAACAAAACATGTAAAATGGATCCTGAGTTTGAACCAGAAGATTTCATGAAACACCCTTGACAACCTCCCCTGGCAACTCTGTCAGAGCAGTGAACAGCTGCCTTATTCTGAAGAAATATTTTTTCTTCCTGATTCTGAAGTGGTATCCATGCTCAGGGTAGGCAATTTGCCAAATGCACAATAACACAGAGAAGGAAATGAAAAGCGCCTAAAAATGTACCAGTAATGCTTACTATTCTGGGTGCACTTCCTTCTAGTCTTTTTTCCTGTGCACACGTCTACTCAGTGATCACACTGTATTTCGATTCTTGTTCTTTCACTTGCTTGTTAGATGGAAAAGTGTTTCCTCTCTTCCTCCTTCATTAACACTATGGATTTCTATCTGGCAGAATATCTAGAATTTATTTAGCCAACTCCTTCTCCTTGTGTGATTTTATTTATTTTTTTTTAAGAGGTAGGGTCTCCCTCTGTCACCTGGGCTGAGTGTAGTGGCATGATCCTAGCTTACTGGAACCTCAAACTCCTGGGCTCAAGTGATCCTCTTGCCTCAGCTTTCTGAATAGCTGGGACTACAGGACTACAGGTGTGCACTGTCATGCTCAGGTACGTTGCTTAGGCTGGTTATGGGCCCTTCTCACTGTTGAATATTTATACTGTTTCCAGTTAAAGCCTTTTATTGAAGATCCTTACATATAAAAAAAAAAAATCGACCAAATTTCCAATTATTTCTTTAGGATAAAATCTAGAAGCAGAATTACTAGATCAAAGAGTCTAGATCTGTGAGGTTCAACATAGTAGCCCTTGTCACATGTGACTATTTAAAATGAGAACGGAATACGTTTTTGATTCTCTAAATTTATAATAAAATGAAAATTTGGTTCCGTAGTTGTACCAGCCAGTTTTCAAGTGCTCAAGAGCCACATGGAGCTAGTGGCCTCTGTACAGGACAGACCAGACAGCGACTATCCTTATTACGCAGAAAGTTCTACAGGACAGTGCTGTTGTGGTGGACACGACCAGCTCAGAGGTGGGACAGTGCAGTGAGACAAGGTTGGCACTGATGATCAGCACTGGGCATTCCACCCAAGCCATCTTCTCTCTTCCATCCTCATTTTTTTAAATTTTTCTTTCTCTTCACTTAACAATTTCAGCTGAGAAGTCTCAAAACTTCCCAGCAATATATTTTATCCTGAATGCCAGGTGAGAGTAAACATACACTCCCAAATGGATGGGGAGTGTAATTCAAATTCATCTTGGGCTTATTTTAACACTGAAAGCCGACTTTACATTCTACTCCACAATAGGACTGTATTTTTGTAATAACAGAGAAGAATACAATTTTTTTTTTTTTTTGGTATATTACTAAGTAAAACTGACGCTGAGGGATGACAGGTCCTGTAAATCTTGAAGATTTAGGTACCAACATGCAGACAGGGCACATACTCTCCAGTGTAAGAAATACAGACTTAAGCCAGCCTGCTAGATCCCCAGAGCACCCTCTGAAGAGGGGCATCACCTTAGAGGATGGGGTGACAGACTAAGAATTGGCAGGTCCTGGTCTCTTTCCTTTTTTGCTTTGGTTACTAGGGAGCTCAAACTTAAACTTTTGTTTCCTTTTACTAATGTACTCCTTAGTCTGGTTGTTACGATATAATTTTCTTCTAGCTAACATTCTTCTCAAATTTTGCACAGGTAAGCAGGTAAGTCTTTGGTTTTTTTTGTTTTTTTTTTTTTTTTTTTTTAGAGACAGGATTTTGCTCTGTTGTTGAGGCTGGAGGGCAGTGGTGTAATTATAGCTTACTGTAAACTTGATCTCCAGGCCTTAAGCCATCCACCTGCCTCAGCCTCCTGAGTACCTGGAACCACAGGCACATGCCACTGTGCCCCACTGATCTATTAAACTTTTTGCAGGGACAGTATCTCACTATGTTGCCTGGTGGGTCTTGAACTCCTGGGCTCAGGCAATCCACGAGTCTTGGCCTCCCAGTGTGCTGGCATTACCAGGGTGAGCTGCTGTACCCAGCCTTAAAGAGTCTTAATCATTCTGTAAGTAGGTGAGGAATCTACCTACTTAAGGAGCTCCAGCTTCCTGAAAAAGGAATAACTGTACATTTACTTCTCCAGATGAAGGAAGATCAAGACTAGGGATTAAAGCCAGTGCTGTCTATTGCAGAGCCCCAGCTCTGGCTGTAGAGCTTCTCAGGTGGTTAAGTGGGATATACCCTCATGGAATAGTACTGAAGACATACCTGGGATGGTCATATATCCTGCTAGCGTCCTTGAACTTTCTGATGCTGGACAAAGACTATCCCTTGCCTGAGCAAAGCTTTTCCCCAAGTCTTTTCTTCTGGCCAGGGAACAAGCCCCATCACAGGGGATGTGGCCCACAATGAGAGCCACTTAGGCCAGCAGCCAGGAGGTCCCATTAACTGAGGCTTCTGCCCAGTGATAACTGATATTCATAATGATAAACTGGGGCCCAGCAGGTCCTGAATCACCTTCTGGATCATCAAAGATTCAATTATACTCCATCGAGTTCCAATGTTAAGTATATTTTATTATATTCTAATTTCTTGGCAAGTGGCCATCCGTGTATGCTGGTAACTCTCCATTAACCTGAGTGGTGGGCCTGCCAGGAAGCCCCAGCCCTCCCCTTGGCTGGGTTGGAGGGAGAACACGTCAGTCTATGAGGGAGGAGGGGGCAGGGGCAACCGGGCAGCTGGGCTATTGGGAGGAAAATACAGTCAGAACCAGCTCTGCTGCCTCTCAGGCAAGTGACCTTCCCTGTTTCAACCTCACTTTCCTCATCTGTGAAATGGATTGAGCTGTATGCTCCCCACAAAGTGCAAAGATATAGGGGCGTTACGAGGAATGAGGTAGAGAATGAGGCAGGGTTGTGGGCATGAAGTCAGAGACTGCTGAGACTTACTTCAGAGAAAGGAAAAGCCTAACAACATATAAAATGTAACACTATTTTTATGTAAATGGACCCTATACTATCACATATATTGTCTACAGATTTGCATGTGTATGAAATACATAAAGAAAGATCTAGAGGGAAAGTGACCAAATTAATAACATCAATTCCCTGGGGAGAAGGGTGGCACCAGACTAGGTGTGGCAGTTGATGAAAGGGGATCGTAAATTTTTCTTTCAACAAGGAAAATATATTCATATTTTGGTTGTGAAAACTAAATTTTATTTTTTAAATACAGAAAAAATCCTATATATGTGATATGTATATAAAAATTCGAGACGTATAATTATTTTTCTCTCTCTCATATATATATCGGTATGCCTCTTTGTAGACATGTCTATAGACATATATGTAGAAAGAGAAAAGGACAAAGTTTGAGATGGAGCTGTGTGTGTGCTAGGTATGTGGTAGGGTTCAGTAAAAGGTGATTTATAATCAGGTTGAACGAAAAGTGCTGTCTTTACATGTCACAGATAAGAACATATGGACATTTCTATACAGTTTAACTTATGATCTGTGGGCTAGAGAGTACCCTAAACCACAGGTGGCTGGAGGTAGACAGAATGAGGGGGGGGAATGAAAACAAAACAAGGCAAACCAAACAGAAAAATCCAGGGCCCTGAGTTCACCTCTTCTCCCTGCAATATTCTTTGTGCACTTGCCTCAGCATAGGAGAATCTTCCAGAATGCAGCAGCCCCATCATTTACAATAGCTTCATTACTGCAATGCTTAGAGCTCCTAGGGATTTCTCTGCTGGGTGTGTAGGAGTCAGCCAGAAAGGAAGTAGCTAAGTCCACCCCATAAGCTCCACCTCCCATGGGAGGAGTCATACCCAGCCCCTCCCACAGAGTCCACCCCATGGGAGGAACTGAGCTTCAGATCTTGAGCCCAGAACTGGCCCTTGCCAGACACAGTGGTAAACATGGAAACATTTTAATGATGAGAATTAATCTTCTGAGACTTTCAATGTTTTGGATGCTCTCATGACACCCCTTTGTGATGACTGCAGGCAGCATGGGGTTTTCCCCAAGTCCGAATTGCATTTTACAAGAGAATAGAGGTGAAGAGAGGGGAGGTAGAAGTAAAAGTGAATAACCCTTGATACCAATCCTAGCCCCACATAAATGAGGTTGAAATGTATGAAAAGTGGAAACAAAATGGAATCTTGAGGCCAGCACAGCCTGGCTGGCTACCTTATAACAAAGTAACCTCTACTATTTACTGAGCACTGATCTTACCCAATACCCCTGGCTGCACATTCCCAAACCTTCTCAGATTATGGTACCCTTGGTGTCTCAGTAATTTTTTCATGAAACCCTAGGCCAAAAGAAATATCTAACAGTTTATGAAATAGCTAGGGGTAATAAACTTGGAGGAATCATTCACATCACCTCTGCCAAATGCAACCATTTCTCTCAATAATTTCAAAATATCCCACAGTACAGCTGTCAGTTCACTGGTACCCACCAAGGTGCGTGCTTCTGTATGGTTTGGGAACCATGGCCTGGTGCTGGCTGCTTCATTTTCCTTACCTTATCAAATCCTCCCAATAGTCCTGACAAGTGTTTACTATGGTCCTCATTTTACAGATGCAGACACTGAGTGTTAAAATGACTTGTCTGAGTGTGAGGGCTAGAGGAAGCAAAGTTTAAGCCTCAATCTGATGGACTTGGGGCTGCTGTATTTGGTCTTATAGGTTTGACTGTAGAGGCTGCCTCTCCCACAGATTATAATAGCGATGATCTGAACCACTGTGCCAATATTTGGGGTCTGATTCGGCACAAAGCTTCCAGGTACAATAGTCCCTCTCCTGTCGCTGAGCAACCTCTTGCTTTGATGTCTATGATCACCTTTTTGGAGTCTCTGGCCACATCCTACTCTCAGACAAATAGGCTGACAGGACATGCTAAAGAGCATCAGAAACTTCACTTAACCTTGGGGGCCAAGTAGCAAAATGACTGACTCCAGCAGGTAAATTGCTTCACAATCACCAGCATTTCAAGCACAGGCGGGCCTGGCAGGGAAAAAGATCTACAGGTTTAAGTGAACCTGACATATATCTTGGACCTGAAACTTGGACTAAGGTAAGAGTCAACTTGTTGGAACAGTTTTTCTAACTAGGGTCTGCTGCCTCTCAGATACATTTAGGCACGTGTGTGTGTGTGTGTGTGTCTGTGTGTGTATAGGTGGGGCAGAGAAGAAGGTGTGGAGGACTCGCTATTTTTGTCATTAAAAGTTTTCCACTTTTATTTACACAGTCTATTATTTTTTTTTGAGACAGAGTCTCATCCTGTTGCCCAGGTTAGAGTGCCATGGCATCAGCCTAGCTCACAGCAACCTCAAACTCCTGAGCTCAAGTGATCCTCTAAAGCAGTGGTTCTCAACCTTCCTAATGCCGTGGCCCTTTAATACAGTTCCTGTGTGTCGCAACCCACAGATTGAAAACTGCTGTTCTAAAGCTAATTTTTTTTTTGGGGGGGGGCAGGGCCGGGTATGAACCCGCCACCTCTGACATATAGGGCTGGCACCCTACTCCTTTGAGCCACAGGCACTGCCCGATAATTTTTTTTTTTTTTAAGAGATGGGATCTCACTCTTGCTCAGGCTGGTATCAAACTCTTAACCTAAAGCAATCCTCCTGCCTTGGCCTCCCAGAGTGCTAGGATTATAGGCATGAGCCACCACTCCCAGTGTAGACAGCTGAATTTTTAATATGTGCATATATACGTCTATTATAAGAGTACTGTAAAGAGGTTTCAGTGTTCATACTGGACTCTAGTGATAGGTGAGATAAGCAACATCTTACCACATGGGATTTTCATAGAGTTCTTAATATTCTGAATACAGACAAGTCCCAGGGGAATCTCATGATCCCAGGGCCATCAGAGGCACAAGTATGCTGATCTCAAAAGACCTGAGCTTCACTCACAGTGGGTGGGTGCAGTCACTATGGTGTCAGGAACCTGTCTTTACATATACCAACTGGTGATAAGAGATCAATTAGCTGGGATGAACAATGAAACATTTTTCTGTTCCCACATCCAAGAGTAATCAGCTATCCATTCATCAATTATTTTGGTAACACTACAATGCTAACTTTTATTGCTCAGGGATCAAGATGGCCTTATAGAACTTCTATGCCACATTGCATTAAATGGGACATTTGATGTCAGGTTGAGATTCAGATAAGCAAAGAAGTCTGATTATGCTGAACTGGCAAATAAAGCCTCCCATTCGGTAGTCCCATCCTGCCCAAGCACTTACTTATGCAAACAGGCCTTTTTTGCATTAGTATTACTGATATAAACGTACTGAAACATTATAGATCTGGACCTGCGGCTACATCTTTCTAATATTAAAACTCACGTTCTGAATTTAGTTTCTGCAAAACGACATCATCCATCACACTAAAATAATGTTGTTAATTTGAATTTTATTGATTTTAAATTTTGTTTGTATTTAACTTGAAAATGTGTTATGCTTTTATGGTCCTAAAAGAACCACAAGCATGAGTTGTCAGTTGCTTCTGAGTTTTACATTTGTCCGTGGTTAAGTAATGTCATAATAAAAATATTCACGCTGTCACCCTGGGGAAGGACCAGGAGATTTTTATTTTGCTTTAGGGGGCTCTTTTAGACATTGTTCAAGTTTGAGAAACACTGCGATGGCCCCTGATTTCATGAAATGTTCCTTTAGAATATGAAACTCCTTGAGACGGGGTCATGTAGTGAGCTTCCTCACTTCTGTGTTCTCTTAGGGAGGGTCAGAAAGGTAAGGTGACTTTCCTAAGAGCATGGCAGCAAGTTAGTAGCTGGGCTGGGAGTAAAAGCTGTTTCCCCTGCTCCTCAGACAGCTCTAGTGAATTCCAGAAGCCCGTAGCAGATGTGGTAGCTACCCTGGCTGGGACTAATACCAAGTGCTTTACCAACCTCCTAACCTTGTACTTTGCAGCAAAGCAGACACAACTGTTAATCCTGCTATTAAACTATAATTTTACAGAGACAGACACCGAATCCCAGGGAAGTCATCAGAAGGAGAGCGCTAAGGCAGGACAAAACGGGATTATCTGACCTGGTCTCTATCTACCCTGAGGGTTTTCATGCAGTGAGCCTTGTATCCACCTGCCCCTAAGCCCCTAAACCAAGATGGTTCCTTCTCTTTGTGGTGTTCACTGTTTTTGTAACCCAGCACCTGGCACAGTCTCTGCCTCATTAGAGATGCTTAGTAAATATTTGCTAAACCAATGAGTTATTTCATAACTAAAAAGCAGCGTGTTGAGACCTCCCTTTTCCATGTAAAGCCCAGAGGTACGTGAGTAGACAGAGCTATTCCCTTACGGAAGTCTCCCGAGGTGTCTTGGGGCTCCCGCCTCTTAGCACCCAGTATGCTAGCGGACATGGAGCACAATGACCGCTCCAACAATGAGCTGACAGCAGCCTAGACAAAGCACAGAGACCTTGTAGCTGAACAGGCAATGAATAGAGAAGGTGTGAAAGCACAAGTCAGAGCAGGCTGCGGGACTGTCTCGGCAGCAGGAATCGGGATTCAGGGCGCACAAGGCCACCTTGCCCCTAGGGACCAACTCTCCCCAGGAGCCCTGTTCCACTGACTAAGCTTTTGTCACCTACTCTGGAGTGAGGGGAAAGGCCAGCTGTAGCTGAAGACTAAGTATGCGAATTCTCAGAGGAAGGAAGGAAACAATAGCAATACCCCCTTCTCAACTCTCAGGATTAATTATTATTATGATGATGATTTTTTCTTTTTAAGGAGGAAAGCTAAGGAGGCTTCCACATTTGCTCTGGTGTGGGTTTGCTCCACCAGTTACTCTGGCACTTGGAAACAGCTTTGTGGCAGACAGTGCAGATTCTTAGGCACATACCTGAAGCTGCTTACTTATCAAGGATGCTGCTCCTGCTGCTACTACAGACATAACTAATCAATTACAATGCCATTTTCTGCAGAGACTGAATAGTCTCACAAGGATTCTAGATGGCCATGACCAAAGGCTTTGTGTTGGCTTGAAAATGGCTGGCCTACCCAATCCCCTCATGGAGTCACTCAACAAACAGAGGCCAGAGAGGTCATCCAATTGCCTGAGGTCACACAGTGGGGGCCAGGCTGAGCTGGGCCACCATTCAAGTCTCCTGACACCCTGGGCTGGTGTTCTTTTCACTTGGAAAATCACAGTGGCTCCCTTCCAAGCTGACAGCCAACTCCTGATGACAGAGGGACAAGGGTAGCATGAAAAACGAGAACTCAGATAACCTGAGTATCTCCTCTGAGCAAGTGATGCTTGCTCATCCTGGCTTGAGCAGCAGTAACTTTTACAGCCTCTGCTTATCCCTGGTGGATATATTTGTAGGGAGAGAACAGGATGATTAAAAAGGAAAAGAGCCTAAAATAGATTTTCTGCAAAGCAAGTCTCTCCAGTGAGAAAAGTATCACCCAGTTCACGTCCCCATCAAACTCCTTGAGGCTGTGTTACGGGAGATCTCAAATTGGGAAAGGCATGCTCTTAAAAATATGGCTTTGTGCCTACCTGGGGCAAAACCGCACAGGAGGCTAAGGAAGTTACACCTGGCTTCCTAGCCCTCTGCAAAGATTCCAGAAAGAAACGCTTCACCAAGCAGCATTTGCTCACACTGCAAACAACTAAAGCTTAATATGTTTCTACATTCTGTATAGTACTAGGTGCATGCAGGAACCTACTAAATAAAAATAGATTCTAGGTAAAATATACTTACTAGGCCAGCCTCTCTATTTCCCTGGGTACAAGTAGCCTAGATTTAAGTTACAAAGTGTATAAACCCTCTATTCAGAGTAAAAAAGTTGGCATCATTTCTCTTCCCCTCTGGCTACTGCCTGTGTGGCGGCTAGATATTGGTACCATTCTGAGCAAACAAGCAGAGCACCAGCAGTGAGCCCTCAGCCCAGAGGACTCTTCCTTCTCTGACCCACAGATCCCACTGCTGACACACCTTGAGGTGGCATTTTCATCGAGGGAGTAATACTGGTCTCACACTCCATCAGGAATTCCTTCTGAGCATCCTTAACAGACAATCGCCTGAGAGCTCACTTGTTTACTCCTGATGATGAACAACTTTTTACCGCAGAAAATGGCCTTTTCTGGCCTTTCTTTTACGGTTATTGGGATATTCATTTCTAAAATCTTTTTGATTTTAAGATAAGGATAGATTTAAATACAGTTGAAGAAAAGAATCAGAGAGATCCCATATGCCCTTCACCGAGTTTCCCCTGACGGTGACTACGGCACAGTATTGCGATCAGAATGTCAATGTCGGTGTACTCACTGACCTTAACCAGACTTCACCATTCTCATGTACATTTGTTTGTGTGCAATTTTATCACTACAGATGTGCATGGCTGCCACAAAGATGACACAGAATGGCTTCATCGCAGGCCCCTTGTGCTGCCGTTTGGTAGACGGAGCCTCCCTCCCTTCCGCCTCCCAACCCCCTGGCAACCACTCTTCTTTCTGTTTGTCCCCTCTCTAGTTTTGTCATTTCAGAAACACTAAGTAAATGGAATCACATGGTACATAACCTTTTGAAATTAGCTTTTTCCATTCATCTCCCTGGAGAGTCATTCAGGTTGATTCACGAACCACTAGTTTGTTCCTTTTCGGTGATGAGTAGCATTCCACGCTTTGGATGTACCACAAATTGCAAAGCCATTTTCTCACTGACACACATTTGGGTTGTTTCCAATTTGGGACTATTATGAACAAAGGTGTTATGAACATCCACGTATAGGTTTCTCTTTTGAGACTTCTTTCCTTGGTAATAGCTTAACTGAGATATCCTTCACATCTTACATAATCTGCCCATTTAAAGTGAGTTGTGCAACCATCACCACAGTCAGTTTCAGACCATTTTCATCACCTCAAGAAGAAACCCTGCACCCGCAGCCATCGTTTTTCTCTCCCCATCCCTGAGCACACACAGATCTACTTTCTGTCCCTAAGGATTTGCCTACAGCTGGTTGTCCCTCAGTATTTGTGGGGAATTGGTTCTAGGACACCTGTAGATACTAAAATCCAGAGACGGTCAAGGCCCTTCTGAATATTTCTGATCCACGTTTGGCTGAATCTATGGAAGTGGATCTGTGGATATGGAGCCCACGGACATCAACTGTACTCAGGACCTTTCCTGCAAATGGAGCCACCCTACCCGTGGTCCTCTGAGGTGACTTCTTTCACCGACATAATGCTGCAGCACGTCTTAGTGCTTTTTATCTACTTCTGCCAAAGAACATCCCATGTGTGACCTAACTTGTCCATCCACTCATTGGCTGAGGGACATGTGAATTGTTTTTGTGTGAACATAACTTCTCATTTCTCTGGTATTGGTGCCCAAAGAGTGCAGTTGTAGGGTTGTATAGCAACACATTTTGTTTTATAAAACTGCCCAAACTCTGGAATTTTCCTGAGATGGCTGTACCACTTTACAGTCTCATCAGCAACGTGAGAACAATCCAGCTTCTCAACATCCCCATGAGCATTCTGTGTCACCACTATTTTCAATTTTAGCCATTCTGCCAGGTATATGTATATTCATGTGTTTTTACCCTCAGCAGAAATCTGATTCTCAGTAATGCTGGGTGTGAGTCAATGCTCTGAATGCCCCTTCAGGGGACTCCTTTTATAGGCTGGCCAGCCCTGGACTTTCTAACCTGATATAATACAATCTGGGAAGCTCATGTCCCTCCCTCCTAAAACAAGGGCCCAAGCATTAAGAGATGGATTCGAGGCTTGGTGCTGGTAGCTTAGTAAGTAGGGTGCTAGCCTTGGAGGCTGGTAGGTTCAAGCCCAGCCTGAGCCTGCTATACAACAATGCAACTAAAAAATAGCTGGGCGTTGTGTTGTAATGGGCACCTATACTCCCAGCTAGTCAGGAGACTGAGGCAAGAGAATTGTTTAAGCCCAAAGAGTTTTGAGATTGTTGTGAGCTGTAATGCCACAGCACTCTACCAAGGGCAACAGAGTGAGGCTGTCTCAAAAAAAAAAAAAAAAAAAAAGCTGGATTTGAGACGTAGTCATGCCGTGGGGAGGAGAGACCTCTGGGGTCCCAACCACATGGTTCTGTTGAACTGCCACCCACAGCTGGACAACATGAACTCTGAGAAGAACTCCAGATCACTTTTCCCACACATAAAGATACTAGGCATGGACACTCATACCCTGTCACTGGGCCATTCCCTCAGTGGAACCGATGTGGTGGCATTTTGCAGTTTCTCCTTGTAACCGTACTCATCTTCCAGGTGGGCTGTCATGTCCCTGGACTGTGGTCATCCCGAGGGTAGGAGAGGGTTTTTGAAACTGGCACAGTGCTGGGTTTCCGGCAAGCACATGGGTAGTCTATGCAGACTGCCGTCATGAACCCATAAAACCTCTGGGGTGATGGCTGCTGAAAACAGGCATATTGTGAGGGCTGAGCAGAAGGTGCTAAATGAAGAGGCACAGGAAAGGGCTAAAAAGCTCCTTCTCTTGAATTTATACTGGAAAAGGGAGCAGAGGAAACCCATCTGGGAGTGAGAATATGACTTTGCAACTTGCTTGGGGTTTTACAGCTGGGAAGCCATCTGATCTGTGAGCTCAGGTTCCCCAGGCTTCTCAGGGGAGGAACCGATGAAATCCTGAGCACACTGCAGGCCCCAGTGGGGCCCTTAGATAAGGTGCTGAGCAAACGTCAGGGGCCATCATCAACAGTGCCTCGCTCACATAGGCACAGAACTCTGCAGTAAGAACTGTCAATGTGGCAGATGCTGACGCCACCACTGATGTGCACAGGGCCTGAGAGAATGCCCCCAGCAGCCCCCGAGCATGCCCAGACACACAGGCACATGAGTTGAGAAGCACAATGATGGCACCACAACTGTGGCCAGCAGTCAGTCGGGATATGTTATGCGTGGAGCAGAATTGTGAGGGACTCGCAGGCTAGCCTGCCCCCACGAAGCGTGCCATGCTGCTCAGGACCTAAATGAATCAGGGGTCATCTGAGATTCCTCTCCTTGCCACAGCCTTCACCAAGTCACACCAGCAAATATATCCCCAAGCTGAGCTGGCACCCCACTTCCACAGCTGACACCTGGCCTAAGCCACAGTCATGCGCTGGGTGACTCATAAACTTCCTCACGGGTCCCCTCATAACATCATTCACACATGCAGGTCGATAAAGCCTGGAGACCTGAAGTGCAAAGGGCCAAACACAGGCAAGGCAATCCTGAGGAGGAACAAAGACTCCGCATCTCCAGTCTATTACAAAGGCTCTGTAATTAAGACTGTGGTATTGGCACAGGGGCAGACAAATAGACCTGGGAACAGATTAGAGAGTCAGAAGCAGACCTTCACACACAGTCTCCTGATTTATGACAAAATCAATGCTGTAGAGCGGAGGGGAAAGAACGGTCTTTGCAATAAATGATGCTGGACCCAATGAACATCCATGTGGGAAGAAAACTCTCCTTGGTCTCTACCTCACGCCATACACAAAAATCAATCCCAGATGGATTACGTAACTACAAGTGATGAGTCGAAGCTCTAGAGGAAAACACAGGAGACCACCTTCACGAACTCAGAGGGGGGCAAAGATTTCTTAAACAGGACACGAGCTCTAACCATGATGAGAAAAATGATGATTTGACAATCTCAATATGAAGAGGTTCTGTTTATCAGAGGCAACCACTGAGAGTGGGCAATGGTTGAGAAGGGGAGAAAGAGAGATGGCAATTACATATCCACCAAAGGACTTGGGCCTAGAATGTAAAAGTTAAATAAGAAAAATAAGTTAAAAGGTGAGATAACCCAATTTCTTCAAAATGGGCAATAGACTTGAACAGGAATTCCATAAAAGAAGACATCCAAGTGGCTCATTAACATATGAAAAAAGTTACTTCCCTTAGCTACCAGGAAAGCAGTTAGAAACACAATGTATAGTCAGTGTACACCCACCGAGGATTGTGACTAGAGTGACTGTAAACACACTATTCTCTTAGCATGGCTAAGAGAATGGCAGACAAAAATACCACGTGTAGGTGAAGATGAGAACACTCATATATACACTGATGGACCCGAGTGGCGAGATGTACTAAAGCTGAAACATGCATACCCTATGTTCCAGCAATTCTGCTCTTATGCATGTGCCCTACACAGATACATGCATATGGCCACCTAAGGAAAGTCCACAGGAACAGTATTTGAGATGGCTCAGAGACCACAAACTCTCAATGCCCATGGGTGAAATGGATCCGTATGTTGTGACATATATTCACACGGTGGAATACTAAATGGCCAAAAGACTGAACAAACTGCAGCCGCAATGTAACATGGCTGAATCTCAGAAATAAAATGTTGAGCAAAGTTCAGCACTAAAGAGCATACGCATTTTGTTCACATTTACATAAAGCATAATACAAAAACAGGCAACACTAATACAATGCATGTTTTTAGAAGTCAGGAGGGTGGCTGCTCTCAGTGGGGGCAAGTAGTGACTTGGAAGGTGGCACTGGGCAGGGGCCAGAGGGAATGTCCTGTTTCTCAACCTGGGCATCAGTTACATAGGTGTGAACTCGTGACCACTTTATACGCTATACACATATAATGTGTGCACTTTCTGCATCCTTATCAGGCATCAATCAAAAGGAGCCACCCGACTGCACAGTGGTTGTGGTGCCAGCCACATACACGGAGGGTGGTCGGTTTGAACCTGGACCAGGCCAACTAAACAACTGCAACAAAAAAATAGCCAGGTGTTGTGGTGGGCGCCTGTAGATCCAGCTACTTAGGAGGCTGAGGCAAGAGAATCGCTTAAGCCCAGGAGTTGGAGGTTGCTGTGAGCTGTGACACCATGGCACTCTGCCCAGGGTGACATAATGAGACTGTCTCAAAACAACAAAACAAAACAAAACAAAAACAAAAACAAAAGGAGCCTGCCATTTCTGCCGGGGACCATATCTCTTGTGGCCCCCAGATCCACACATGGCTCACTCCTACATACCCGCAGGTCTCCATTGGAATGTCCCTTACGTGGAGAGGCCTTTCCTGACCACCCAATCTAAGACACCCTGCTCTGGGTGGATAGTGTCCCCCACATTCACGTTCACCTGGAACCTGTGAATGTGACCTTGGTAATCAAGATGATCAGGTGATTACCTGTAGACGTAATCAAGGTAAGATAAGCCACACGGGCTTGGTGTGGGCCCACAATGCAATGACTGGCGTCCTTAAGAAGGAGAAGGCACACAGAGGGAAGAACGCTATGAGATGACAGGGGCAGAGACTGGATGGCTGTGGCTGCAAGCCAGGCAACATCACCAGGGGCTCGGAGAGGTGAGGAAGGATCCCCCTCTGGAGCCTTGAAAGGAGGAATGGCCCTGTAGACAGCTCAAGCTTGCACTTCTGGCTTCTAGAACCTACAGAATAAACATCTGTTGTTTTAAGCCCCCAGTTTGTGGCACACTGTCATGGGAGCTGCGGGAGGATGCACATGCTCTCATTCCTACCATGCCTGGCTCTCACTTCATCCTTAGAGCCCTGTGCCGCCATATCATAGGGATTATCTGTCCATTTTTTTCACTGTCCCTCCCTCGGCTAGAATATAAATGCTACAAGGGCAGGGACTTTGCATTATTCCAAGCTGCCTCCCCTGTGCCCAGCAACATGCCTGGCACAAAGAGAGGCTCCACAAATACCGGGGAGGGGAGTGGCATCCACCCATGTTTCCCTCAGTGCTAGAAGCCATGCTAGTGGATGTACACTGACTATATGCGAGGTTCTAACTGTGCTTTCCTGGTAGGAAGGAAAGCAAATTTTTTTTGTATGTTGATGAGCCACTTGGATATCTTCTTTTGTAGCTGGCTCTTGGGAACTTCCCAAGCTTGTGTAGCTTCATATGAGAGAGCCTAGCAAAGGGAAAGTCCACCCCAGTCTCCACTGAGAGCTGATTAAAGGGCTCAAAGGGCTGGCAGCTTTTGGAACGGGGACCACTGACAACCAGGAGTTAATTGGCCAGTGACCCCCTGCCTGGGTTAGGGGGATGAGGGAGAAACTCATGCAAGCTGCCCTCAGCCCCCCCCCCCCCCCAGTCACAGCCCCTGTAAGAGGAAATGAGGGGGCCAGGAGGCCAGGGATGGATGGGCGCTGTCCACAAAGCAGGCAAAACAGGTGACTCCATGTAATTAAGGCCTCCAGACACCTGTTGTGAACTCCCCCATTCACACCCTAGCAGGTGGTTCACACCTCTGAGAAAGAAAATCCAAGGGAGGGGGAAGGATGCTGGGATGAAAGAAGAAAAGCAGCTCTCCATCTGGGGCCTGGAGCCACTGCCTGCCCTCCCCGGCCATCCCTGACCCTTGGGGATGGTTCCAGGGGCACAGGGTTGAGGTCTAGAGGCAAAGCTGGCTGTGCTGATGCCAAGCTGTGTGATCCTGGGGAAACTCCAGGAGCTCTCTGTGCCTCACAAGTCTCATCTTTACCAGGACTCCACAGAGTAAGGTTGAGCTGAAGTAGCCTCATTTTAAACAGCAATTATTGCAGCATACACTGAGTGTGCTGACCTGACGCCAGGCGCACTTCCCGAAGCTGATCCTTACCATTACTCTTAGAGATTGTCACAAGGATGTCTATGCCCATTTCCAGATAAGGAAATGAGACACAGAGACGGTAAGTAATTCACACAAGGTCACAGAGTTAGGAAATGGTAGAGATGGGACAGCAGGCTGGCCCCATGCAGTGTGCTCTTAATCTTTGTGCAATGCAGATGCTGGCGCCACCACCACCACTGTGGTCATCTCTGTGACACAGTACACATGACATTCTCATTATATAGAGATGCCTGTACGTCTGTGAACCCTTTCCTAATGGAGGCTAGCCAGCAAGGTGCAGGGTCCCTGACTGCTGCCATGTCATATTGGGGCACTTGTAAGTGAAGTTGCAAGGAAGGGAGCGAGAAGCCAGAGTGGGGCTGATGGGTGAGGGGAGAGAGGAAAGTGGGATGGTGGGGATTGCAGAGCAAGTACTCTGTCGCAAAGGAATAACAGCCACGGCCATGCTGGCACAGACCTGATAGAGTCACATCTTCTGCACAGCAAACTCCATGCTCTGTAAATATGGGGAACCAATTTACCCCACTTACCCCACCCCCAGCACTGCATAGTCTCAAACACGCCATATTCAGGGGAACATCTGGCCTGTTAATTTGTAACTTCTGCTCTAAGTGGGAGGCAAGCAGGGACACAGTGAGGCAGGGAAACCAATCAGCTTCTCTGGAGTGATCCAAGGCCTCCAAGGCAGCAAGATCGGAGTGGGGGAGATATGGCCCAGCAGAGCCATGCAGGGCCCCAGTCTCTGTGGAGCAGCCATTCACATTCTGAAAGCCTTGCTTGTTCTGGTACTTTGTGGGTTCTTCCCAGGAATTTGCCCATTTTACAGAAGAGGAAACTGAGGCCAAGGGACTCATTTGGGACCCACTGGGTGTCAATGACAGGGCTTTTTCACACTCCTGGGAGGCCCCCAAAGAGGAGACTAGGGATGTGGCCTCCCTGCTCTGGTTTGGCTATGACTAGTTGGTGACTGGGCTTCCACATCTGTCAAATGACCAGCCATCAAAGACTGAGTCTGAGGATTCTGTGGCTTGGGAAGTATTTAGCAGGGTAGCCCCTTTGAACAAAGGGAAATAAAGAGCTGATAACCCAGCCTTTCTAAGAAGAGTGAAGCGGCCTCATGGCGTGGGCTATCCTGGTCATGGCCGCCTTACAGGCAATTTCCCCTCAGGGAGACACACTCAAGGAGGAGGTAATCGCCTAAGAACCCAACTAAGAAGGTCACCCTCTCGCAGACATCCATCCGACTCCTAAGGCTGGGAAGGCAAAATAAACCTACTGTTAAAAAGCAAGGAAGGGCGGGAAGGAAGAAGGAAGGAAGAGAAATAAAGCCTTGGCTGTAGACCGGGTGGACTCCAGCTTTTCTGCTATGGGGATGACGGTGGGGTCTTCTGAGTGGAAAGTGACAAGAGGACTGCAGATCACCCTGTGGGTGCACACACTGAGTACCAGCTCTGCCAATCAAGGCTTCCTCTCTCCTGCAGACCCACCAGACTCCGTTTGCCTAAACTTAAGACCAATGTTCCCAAAGTGACTGACTCCTAAGGGAAATACGGCAATAACAGCCACATTGCAGGGTGTGTCTCGTGAGCTGGGCACTGTGCCAGGCATCTCACATGATGTGATACTTTAATCCCTGGCAGTAAAACAAGTTCTTATCCCTATTTTACAGATGAGGAAAGTTAAGGCCCTGAGAGCTGAAGGGACAGTGCATAGGAAAAGAGGGCACTATGCTGAACCTGCAAGATCTACTGCCAGAACTAACTTGTCACCATGACTCCCGGCCCTGACTTGAGAGCCACCTGGATGGTCTTCACCCCCTCAGAGTAACAGGGCTGACACATGCTCCTCAGTGATAACCTGCAGGAGGCATCAGTGAGGAACACAATCAGTGAGCATGAGAAACTCCCATCAGCCAGCCCAGCCATCCTGTCCCTGAGCTTTTCACTGCCTGGACTGGGGGGCAGGAGAAGCAGACACACTCCATTCCCATTCTGCAGATGAGGGAACTGAGGCTGGCCAATGGGCAAACTACACTCTGGCTCCAAACTTCCCGATCTTTCTGTTGGTTTGCAGGCAGAATTGGCTACATAACTTGCACGGTAAGATGGAAAGTGAAAATTCAGGTGAGGTGAGACAGCTCACACCTGCAATCCTAGCATATTGGAAGGCTGAGGCAGGAGGATCATTTGAGGCCAAGAGTTCAAGCCCAGCCAGGGCACCATAGCTGGATGTGTTAACACAGCAGCTGTTCCCTGATTCATTTCTCCTAGTCCAAATTCTGAGCTGTCCCAAATCCAGCCTATTTTATTCTTTTTCCCCTCCTCATCTCTCAGCTGCCTATCATATAGAATCACTTTGTGCCTCTAACATCTTAACACTTTGTTGACCGGCGATTTTATGCAAAAACTCTCCATGTTACCAGGTAGCTCATGACCAGCCAGCAATGTGTTAAGGGACTCACTGGAGTGTGGTGTGGTGAGGCCAAGTGAAAGGCTGGTGGCCTCTGGGTAAGATCCTAGGCACTGCTGCTCTCCCCCATCTCCTGTCCACACTTTCCACAGCTGCCCACTGTCAGTTTCCTACCAGTTCTCTCCAAAGAGAAGGGCCTGGATCTCTCCTGAAACAACCACAAGCCCAGTGCCCAGCACAGTGCCTAGTACAAACAACACACTTGCTGCAGGGCAGAGTTCCCACTGAAAGGTTCTAGGGGACAATGGCTCCTTCTTGAGCCAGGAGGTGGTAGAGAGTAGTAGTTCTAAGTCAGGGCTCTGGGTCACAAGGACTTAGAGTCAAAACCTGGCTCAGGCAGTAAACTTCATCTCCCCAAGTCTCCAGTTTCTGTCTGGGTGCAAAAGGAACACCACCACCAGACTGGTTCCCCGAAACCCTACAAACTTCCCCTGGCGGATGACCTTTGGTGCCCAGCGGCTTTGTCTGAAATCCTGCCTGGGGCCTCCCTAAGTAAGCTGCAGGTCCCAGAGAAGGCTCACAGTGACCCCTGCTGTCCTCTGCTCAGTACTGCCTCAAATCCCCAGATGGAGTTAACAAAAGCGAGGTAGAGCCCTCCAAGAAGGGTTTACATTTCCAGGGGTTTGTGAAAACTCTCATCAGAACAATGGCAGGGAGAAGAGACACCACGTGTAATTATGTTCAGTGGACACTAATTCCCTGTCTTCTAAAAATAAGTATAATACGTGAGATCAAACAAAGCGCTTTCCCTTCCCTTGCTGTCTTTTGTTTCCCGGGATAAGTGTCATCCTAAATAGACCGCGGAACCAAGTGAAACTGTCATTTCGCTGGGATATTATTTCCTGATCAACATGCGCTGTTCTTAGCAAGCCTATTTTGATCTGGCAGTTCTTAAATTGGACTCTTTTTAAAGAGCGGAAGCACGGTAAAGCAAGCAGACACATACAGGTTTCCGTATATGACAACCTCACGCACCTGTCTTGACTAATCTACCTGGGTTCTGGGAAATGGAAAACATCCTCCCAGGTTGCAACCCCTTCTCACCATGTTGTTCCTTCTACTCAGGGTGCCGGGGACTATAACTAAGACCCTGCTACTTAGATACCAGCAGGGATGGCCTCCACACCAGCTCTTGGCTAACTGTGCCTATTAATGAACAGAATACCAGTGGTATGATTTTAGAACAAACAGAAGGGAGGAGACGAACAAGGATTTTTTAAGCAAATAAATTCCCCAAATGGCTTCCCATTCTTCAAACTGCAGAGAGCAAACAGGGCAGATTTTACACAAAGATAATTCTTTTTGGTCTCTAAAACATGGGCCTCATTTTGCTTCCAAGGCTTACCTCGAAAGATGCCAACTGGTAATTCTAACAGGGACTTCCCTCTCTGATCTTCAGGTCAAAACTTGATGAACAGGTTAAATGAAGGAGACATGCTATGTGGAATTCTAAATGTTCACCTGCATGTAGGCCACGGTGCTATAGGTCAGCACTGCACCAGATCCTAGCCAGGCCTCAAAGACCAGCTTGGTCAGGCTGGTTTCACCTGCCATTACATTCTGAGGGCTACGCAGTCTCTCTCTAAGTGCCTGGCAAGTGCCTGGGCTTCACGCATCTATCCCTTCTGTCATAGAATGTTTCTTTCATTCAGGGCCTGATGCTGGGTGATACCTAACTAATCAAATACTCCAATATGCCATCACAGGGATCCTAAGCTGGTGACCCTAGGGCAGAACAAATTTTGTCCCATGCAGTGTTTGTTGTTAAAAAGGGAATCAGATGCTGATGAATTTCCCCCCCAAGAATGCAGATTGCTAGTTTTTCTTTCACAACATGGGACGTGGTCTCATTAAGGCCATGTGTCTGCATGGCCTCACAGCTGTGTGACCAGAGAGGCCCTCCAACCCCTCTGTACTCACCCAGCCTGGCCCCTGAGAGATGGATGGGCGTTTGACCCCTGTGCTAGCAGGTGCTGAGCATTGCATTGTGTGCAGGTAAAGATGCTTTCTCCACAGAGAGCAATTTAGCTAGTGTTCCCAACCCTGGTGGGATATTAGGATCCCCTGCAATGCTTTTAGCAAAATACTACTATCTGACCCACTGCTGACTAAAGGAATCTGAGTGTCTGAGGGTGGTGCCAGGTGACTGGAATCTAGTCTAAGCTAAGGTGGAGAACCACCTCAAAACAAAGAGGATGCCCTGCATGGAGGCAATTCCAAGCAGACTGGGGATCCTGCCCCTCCTGCACCTTGTGGATGGGGATGGAGAAGCTGGCCTGCCCTTCTCCTCCTGCGCAATGCTTTGGGGAGCCACATCTGAGATTAAAGGAGATAAATCAAAGGCAACCAAAAGATGCTTTTGAAAGACCACTGTGCTGGTTGGCAGTGGAACCAGCCAGGACCCCGAGACTCAGGCAGGCTTCTCCACCCAGCACCAGCCCTATGGGCTGAACGCACGCATCTCACCTGAAGAGCTCTCGGATCTCCCGGCTGTCAGCCTGGAAGGGGATGTTTCGCACAAGGATCTTGGAGGTCGTCTGCTTTTTGGAGACTTGTTTCTTCCGAGCAGATGTCAGGGCTGGCCTGGAGGGTGAGTAGAAGTTAGGAAGGGGCCGGTTACTTGGGGTGTCAGCAGCGCCTGCCTGGCAACACTCTCCTAAAATTGAGGGTCCTATCTTACAGGGAGGCCAAGATAAAGGGGAAGACTGTTCCCCTGGGGGGTTTGAGCCCCAATAGCTGTGGACGCCTGGAGAACACACACATCCTTGGGCTGCCACTGCCCTTCACTGAGAGACTCAGGAACTACTTTAGGAACCCTGATGAGGGTGGGGCTAGTTTTCACCAAACCTAAGCTCTGCTGGTTCTTTTTCTGCAGATACACAGGAAGACCCTGGTTGATCGCCAGAGGTCTGTTGACACCCTACCACTAACCCAAGGAGGAGCCCACAGGGGTCTCTCAGTGGTGGGAGAGGACATTCTCAGTCCGGGGGCTCAACACTATCCCTAACTCAGTCCCACCTTCCCTGTCCCCCTGCTCTCCCAGGAAAATGTGCCACCCCAGTGAAACAGGGTAGGTTAGGGTACTGAGCAAGGCTGGGAGTTAACACAGTGGGTCTGGATGCAAAATAGGCCACTTGGGATATGTGGGATCTTAGGCAAATTACGTGGCCTCTCTGGGCTTTAGTTGCCTCAAATGTAGAATGGGCATAATAATAGCACCAACCTTATCAGATTGTTTGTTTGGGGATTTAATGAGGACTCAGCACTATACCCAACAAGTGATCAATTCAATAAGTGGTGGCTATTATATCATGACTGTCCCTTATTACCTAACAGGCTTTCTTCAACCTGCTCAGGGCCTTCCCCACCTCACTAAAACGGTAGCTTTACTTCTCTTCCTGGCCCGCACCAGCTGTCTGATGGTCTGATAGTATATTACCAATTCAATCATGCTTCTCTTATCATTTGTCTCGTCAGCCTGGGCCTGTGCTGTCCCATACAGTAGCCACCAGCCACATGCAGGTAATTAGATCCAAATTTAAATGAAACAAAATTGATCATTCATTTCCTCAGTTGCTGGGATAGTTAGCCTCCAGATAATGTCTGGCTCTTGGCACTCTTGCCTCGAGTAATCCTCTCCTGCACCGCATCAGGGTAGGACTGTGTGGCCAGTAGGGTACTGCCAAAGGGATGGGTATGACTTCTGAGACTAGGCTGCAGAAGACACTGCCACCTCCTTGCCCTCTCTTGGATTACTTCCTCTGGGGAAAACCAGTGGCCATGCTGTAAGGACACTCAGTCGTCCCATCAGGAGGCCCACGAGGTGACGAACTGAGGTTTCTTGCCAACAGCCACATGAGTGCACCATCTTAGCAGCAGATCCATCCACACCAGCTGAGTGTTCGGATGACTGCAGCCCCAGCCGACATTCGCAGTGCAATCTCACAATACCAACCCTGAGCCCCCAGCCAGGCTGCTCCTGAATTCCTGACCCATAGAAACTGCAACATAATGTTTTGTATTAAGTTGTTAAGTTTGGGGATACTTTGTGACACAGCAATGGATAACTAATATACAGCTGCTCTTGCTGCATTTCAAGTGCTAAATAGCCATGTGTGGCAAATGCCTACCATCCTAGACAGTACAGATGCAAAAGAGTATAAACTCCACAAGGAAATGCCATTCCCACTGCCCAAGAGGGCTGTCTGGTACACAGTGGGCTTCACTGCAATTTTTTGTTAGTGAGACAATGATTCCATGAACTTGCAAGGCTGAGTTCAGGCTAACTCTAGAGATAAAAGACTGGCTGAGTGCTCACGGTCATGGCAAGTGCTACACACTTTACGTACCATTTCACTTTAGAGGCACAGTCACCCCTACAAGGCCACAGGGCTCTTGGGTTAGAACCTAAAGGTGTGGGGCTCAAAATCTGGACTGTTCCTCTCATACTCTGACAGCTCAGGAACCCCATTAGTCTTCTGGGAGTCCTGTACCACGTTTTCTCACTGATTTTGCCCACCATAGCACATATCACATTTGGTGGAAACTATCAGAGACAGTCTAAGCTGGATTCAAAAGTAGCATTAACAGAGAAGGAAGAAGAAAGGCCACATCCCAAGCAGCTCATTTGCTGAATGAGCACAATGAATGACCAACCTGTTGCAAACTACCAAAAAAGTATCTTAAACCAGCTCTAGGGCTATTAGCATGGTCCTTTATCACCGGAGGCAAGTGGATGATAATGACAATAATGGCTTACCCTGCGCACCTGTTACATGCAGGGCACTGCAGGAAGTTCACTTAGATGCAAAAGCAGGTAGAAATGAAGGAGCAAAACCAACCCCCCACCCTACCCCCAATCACTTCAGTACACTAATTACTGGTTAAGTTGGCTCGCCTCCATCTCTGCCACCTACTGAATATCTTTTAAATTAACTGAAGGCCGTCTCTGGGCAATGCCCTCCAGCTCTAAGAATACTGAGGTTTATAGTTTCTTCTGGTTCGGTCAGAGCATCAGCAACTTGAGAGTCTTCCTTGGCTTATTTATACCACCACGGTGAGTGCTACCTGCTTGTTTCTCCTGCACTTATTCAAAAAGCATATTAAACATTCACCTAAAGGACTAGAGCTGTTTCTGCTCAGCAGGGAAACAGGGTCAGAGTTGGCAAATGCCAACCTTAATCAGGTAGAGTCCTAAATGGTGAGGGCGTTGGGCAGAAAGGACATGTAGGGGCTGTGAGCCACCCCTCCAGGGCTGCTGGCACCAAGAACAGAAAGCACCAACTCCCATCAAAGGAAACCAGGGAACAGCAAGGACTCACTTGGTGGCACGTTCCGAGATCCTCACTTCCAGCTTGTGGTTGTCCACGACAAGACCCTAGGAGAAAAGACAACACAGCTTGGAAACAGCTATATCCTTGGCCACATGGTCCCCCCAATAGAGGAATTGGCTGGAACTGAGGACAGAGGCTGGCTTTTCCCTGAAACAGGCCATGCTGAGCCCAGACAACAGCTGGTGGTCACACAGACCCAGCCCTCAAACTCTTGCTTAAGCTATGAGTAGGCCTTGAGCTTTATGCCATTCAAGGGGTGCAGGATTTTCCATTGATTATAAGCATTTGCAAAGTCAGTCCATCAGGTCTGGCTTACAGTTAGAATTTGGTTTGGTTTGTATGTTCTTTAAAACAATTCTAAATCACAACAGAGTTGCATGTAAAGCTACTACCACCAGTCCCTTAAGGCAAAACTGGCACATTAGCAAAATTACCCCTGAAAATCCCTTGAATCTCCATAAAATACAGCCCACATAGCTTTGTATGAACAATTCTTTGAGGCAATATTCACATATGCATGTATACATGACAGAGTATATGTATATGTGCAAAGTAGAATTTTATAGAATTTTGAACTAAGTGAAGGAGAAAGATGGACCACTGCATTTGTAGGGCTGAATGTAAGTTAAATGAATAGATAGCCCCTGATCCAGAAGGGCCAGAGACGTGTGGCATTAATGAAGGGAAACCTTCCTGAGGCCTGGTGCAAATCTCAGGCTGGTCTGCTCTCTGTGTTCCCAGCTCCTCTCCTCCCAATCTGTCCCTGGTTCTTAGGGCCTAGCAGGCCATTTCTCCCTGTTCTATCTGAGCAGGAAGTTGACTCTATGCCCAAGCACCTATCAGTTTGGCCCCCCTTTTGGCCATCCTACCTCTATGCTGGCCAAGCCTGGAAGAGGGCTCTTCTCTGTCCTTTCCAGTGGCTGGGGAGACTGTTCTAAAGCAGAAACCAGATTTTTCACAAATACACTTACAGCCCACTGATGGTCTCTCATCACCCCAAGGCTGACTTCTCTACAAGTCCTTAAAATGGCCTGTAAGATTCTGCCTTACACACCCCATCTCTCATCCTATGCTCTGATCTCCTGCCCCTGCTCTGACCTGCCACAGGGGTCTCTTTTTGTTTCTCAAACATATTAAGCTCATTTCCTCCTTGGAGGCCCTGCCTCAGGCCCTTTGCACATGCTGTTCTCTCTTCAACTATACTCTTCACAGGTCTCTATGCAGCTGACTTATCAATTAGATACCCTCTTGACTGTCAGTCACCTCCTCAGAGGCCTTCCCTGCCCCCCCCCCATTATTGCCAAGTACTTTATCGTGACTTAGTCTTGCGTATTTATTCAACAGCCTATTGCCTGTCTTCCCTGCTAGAAACAAAGGCCCACATGAGCAAATCTCTCTCAGACCTAACACAGTGCCTGGCACAAACCAGGCCCCCAATAACAGTGCTGTGCAGTGACTGAATGAACTATGATGACCACGAAATGTTCAGAAAGGCTCTTCTTGACCACAGTCTCCAGGAGAACTGGCAAAAGCCATATACCCACGAGAACATGGACACAGTACCTATTCCTGCTCAATTTCAGAGCGCTGATGGGCTGCCCACCACCTGCTGAGTGCCTCTGTGGGCCTCTGCTGGGAAACCCCACTTTACCTGGAGCTGCTTCAGAGCTTTCTGGGCTTGCTCAGGCTTCCTATATTCCACAAATCCAAACCCCATGGAAAGCAGTGCTCCTGAAAGACAGAAAGAGGAGAAATCACACCAGTGGGTGGGGCAGAAGAGCAGACTGAATGCAAGGCCAAGTTCAAGGGCTCCCGTGGCCCCCGGACCTCCACTGGATTTTCTCTTTTCACAGCCCTTTTTATTCCCCCCAAATTTAGGCTCCGGTTTTCCATATATTACTAGTCTTCTTGAATCATCCAAGGAGGTTACATGGCTGGCACCTGAGGCCCGACTGACTATTAATTAAGAGATGACTGACATGATAATTAACTTCATAATGGGATTCCGTTGGGAGACAGAGTGAACTAACAGGGATGACCACTGCAAGGACAAGTGGCCAAGTCTCTACCTGGGCAGTCCCCTGCCTCCATATACGATGCATAAAATGCAAGTCAAAACACCAAAATTTTACTCTTCACAAGTATTTCTAACCAGCCAGTTACACTGAGATGATGGGGGGCGGTTTTAGATTCCAAGTTGGAGAAAGCTGATAGCATAGTTCAGACTTCTCTGGTCCCTGCCTCTAGGGTGTGAGAAGCAAGAGTTTGCCATGGCCAGGGATATTGCAAAGTTCCATCAGAAACTTTTGTTCCTGACAAGACTGGTGGTGGTAGTGGTGGTGGTGGAGGGGAGTTTTTCCACAAGGCACTAAACAAACAAACAAAAAAACCCCCTAATTACATCTTGCCTTTTGGACCCCAAATTCAGGCAGCCACACCCTCCACCTTTGCCCTAGCATTTCAGACAGATTTATTGCATCTGTTCCTTTTTTTTTCACAGTTGACCTCAAAGAAGCTCACTCAGTTCAAGTCCAATGTGTCCAAATGAGGCTTGAAGTTCTGACCCTGGTGTCACTTGGCAGTCCCGGCCTTTCCCTCTGCTGCATGGTTTGTAAGGCCTGCCTTCTACATTCCCACCCACACACTGCAAGTGGCCAGTGTTAAGAGAATGAGAGCTGAGTGCAGAAAGAAAGTCCACTAGCTGCCTACACAGAGTTCAGACACAACAGCCAAATGACTGGCAACCGTCGGCTCTCCACGCAGATCCTGTTTGCAAGCTCCCTCTCTTCTGCAGGGTCCAGGCTGTGTACGTATGATATCTGAAAAGTGCGTTAACACTCCGTGAAGGGTAATCACAAGAAAGTCAATGTCATCTCCTGACCCCTGACACCAGACAGATCCAATGTCTGCCCTTGTGGACACCCCGAGAGGGGAGGCTGACTTCCATAGTCCCCAGACTTCCGGTGGGGATTAGCCAGGGGGCAGCATTGATTGAGGTGGGACAGTGGAGCAGGGTATGGGGAGACTGCAGTACTGGATCGTTTCCACATGATCACCATCTCCCTGCTTTGGTGTGTGGCTCTGCAAGTGGCCATGTCCAGTCTACAGCCACAGCTCCTGCTGGCTACTCTGTGGCTCCAGCTCTCACGGAGCTCAGGTCACACCCTTTCCCCTAGCACCCCTCGAGGCTCGGCAAGGGGAAGGGCATGTTTTCTGTGGGATCTGCTGCACACCACACCTCAGTGTGTCTGTCTTCCATCCCTAGCTGAGTGTGCTTCCTGCCGCAAACCTGATGGATACACTTTGTTCTGGATTTTCCCCAAACTGTGAGGGATGGGCCCCAGAGAACAAGGTGCTCAAACAGAAGCTCTTGAGAAAGAGAGCGCACATCTTAAGAGCTGCCTACAACAGCGGTTGCTCAGATAACTATTTCTAACACATGCTGAAGGGTGCTTCCTGGAAAGAAAGGCAGGGCCACAGAGCAGCCTCCTATAGAGAGGTGCAGCGACCCACCTCTGCCCACTGGCCTGGGTCCAGTCTGACCCACTTCTTGAGCTTTCGCAATGACCTTATTTCCTGAAATCCTTGCAACTGACCCTTCTCAGCATTCCCAAATTCTATCTGAAGTCCTAGAGGACAGGGGTGTGATGAGGTGAAGTGTGTCCTCCAAATCCACAGGCTGAAATCCTAACTCCCAGCATGTCAGATGTGACCTTCTTTGGGACGGGCTCTTTACAGAGGCAACCAAGTTAAAATGAGGTCACGAGAGTGGGTCCTAATCCAATGTGGTTGATGCCCTTTAAAGGGGAGGGAGGAGGTGAACACAGGATGGGTGTAAAGGAGGAGCTGCCCCTGAGCACGCACAAGCCTGGGAGAAAGGTCTGGAGCAGCTCCTCCCTCACAGCCTCAGAAGGAACTGGCCCTATGTGTCCCTTGATCTCAGAATTCTAGAATCTGGCTCAGCGCCTGTAGCTCAAGTGGCTAAGGCACCAGCCACGTATACCCAAGTTGGTGGGTTCGAATCCAGCCTGGCCCGCCAAACAACGACGGCTGCAACCAAAAAATAGCCGGGCGTTGTGGCGGGCGCCTGTGGTCCCAGCTACTCGGGAGGCAGAGGCAGGAGACTTGCTTGAGCCCAGGAGTTGGAGGTTGCTATGAGTTGTGATGCCATGGCACTCTACCCAGGGGGACAGCTTAAGGCTCCTGCCTCAAAAAAAAAAAAAAAAAAAAGAATTCTAGATGCCACACCTGTGAGATTAGACACCTTTCTGTCACATAAGTCACCCAGTCTGTGGTTCCCTGCTATGGCAGCCCAGCAACAAAGGCAAGGGACACTCTAATTTCTACATCACTCTGCTTAAAACCTTTCTAGGCGTGTCTCCTGCCGCTTCTTCGGCAAAATCCAGGGGCCCAGCCCCAGCAGCCTCACAGAACATAGAGGTGCTCAGAACATAGTTTAGGCATTTCTATAAATCCTGCCTAACTAAGGGACTTGGGATGGGAGTGGCGTGGCTGTGAAAAGCAAACATATCCCCTCCCCATCCTCTGCTGGAAGCCAGGGCTGGAGGACGCCAAGCAGAGGCCAAGGGACCCAGGACAGTGTCTGAGACTGGGTAGAGAGATGAGGATGGTCTCTGTCCACCCACAGACCCACTGGCCATGGAAATGTGTGGTTAATGAGTAGATGGAACATTCCAGAAGTTCTATGACTGGGTTATTTCTTTTGGAAATAAGTGGGAAAGCCCAAGATTGGTTGTTTCTATATCCTGAGAAATTTCCAGAGCATAGAGGTGTTGGCATGAGGCAGAGGTTTCTGCCACCTGCTCACAATGGCACCACTCTACAGCCAGCTCTGACAGCCTAAAGTAGTGAGGGGTCTGGAAGATTCAGAGGATCCTGAAATTCCGTTTCTACTGAAAAAGAGTCTCCAGGGAAACGGGAAGAGGAAGCACTTTAAACAAGGCAGATGAGCGGGTTTGAGGGTGACTGTGCTTCAGAACAGATGAGATCTTTCAAAACGTACCAGTGAGAGTAACCCCTGATGCCTTGCTCAAAGCTACACCATTTCTTTCTGCTTATGATTTCATAAAAAATACCTGCTTTGTTCTTCTTCTTAGAAATGGAGCAGCTCTTCACCGTCCCCACTTTGGAAAACACCTGGAAAAGAATGTTGACATGTATCATTGGCACTTCTGGGGTAATCCTGTGACCTGTGCAGCTGTAAGCTGAAAGACAGAGGCCACGTGCCTCAGCTCTGTGCTGTAGGTATCTCATCTCATTACTCAGATGAGAAACACTGGGCCTCAGAGGGGTTAGAGATGGCACCTGGGTCACAGAGTTAGGATGTGCTGGGCCTGAGATTTGGATCCAGGAATCCTGGCCTTGTACCACTCTGTAGGCAAGGGACACTGTCAAAAACTGTACCATCCTCCAATTGGCCATACTGACCTCTTGAGGTGACAAGAGATGACCTGCTCTAAGTACCCTGGACAATCTCTTTGGGTTCCCCACAATGGCAGCTGGATGTGTTTCTTGCTTTAGTTTCAGAGGAGGGAGGCAGGGCACAGAACAGTTAAGAGACTGACTGCAGATCATACAACAGGGAAGCGGGGAGGAGATTTAGAAGCCTGGAATCTACCCACCTGAATCCCAGCCCCTCTCCCTGCTCCCTCACTGAGTGCCAAAGTGATTTACAAATAATTTTAAGCCATATCCTAGTCTATCTTCCCCTTTACTTTTTCTATCTCCTTTGCTAGAATTTGAAACCCAGTGAGGGCAAAACCCAAGTCCTCTAGTTCTCAGCTCTGTCTTCAGCACCATACACAGGACCAGGGAGAGGCAGGTGCCTAGAAAAGGATCATCAGTGAGCAGAAGAGACATGGGGGGGGGGCAGTCCTGACACACAAATACTGCAGGAGACAGCCAGCCACTTACTGACTCCTCTGTGTCAAGTATCAAATGCTTTACCAGGACTATCTCATTCATCCTAATCAAAACACCAAAAACACCCCATGAGAAGATACTATTAGCACCTCCATGTTACAGAGGAAGAAACTGAAGCACAGAAGGGCTGAAAAACTCGAGCAGGGCCACATTTTTAGTGAGGAATGAAGCCAGGATCCAAGCCCAGGCAGGCTGGTCCTACAACAACAGCTCTCCGCCCAAACACGGTGCTGAGATGGCAGTCCTGTGAGGGAGGGGCTCTTCTTTCAGGGCCTCTGGTCAGCTGCGTCAAGGACAGTGACCGACCTCAGACAGTGAGCTTAGTCTCCACATGTACACTATGAAGAGACTGGATTAGATATCCTGGCTGTGCCTTCCAGCCCCAGAATCCTTTATACTTCTGAGGATGTTCTTGGGTTGAGGTTTACGTGCATCTCCCAGAACACACTGATCTCCGATCATGGTGCTCCCATACCGGACCCACACCAGACATCCAAATACCCCAAGCTGGTATGGCATACTCAAAGCTATCTACCTTTTGGATACTACTAGTGTGTGCCATTGTTTAAAAACAAAACAAAAATGGAGAAAGGGAAAGGAAAGGGGTAGGGAAAAGGGAAGGAAAGAAGAAAAGGAAGGAAGGGAAGGAAGGGAAGAAAGAAAGAAAAGTGTAAGGGTGGATTTCTAATTGCTTAATAAGGTGAATCTTTATAAACACTGCTGCTTCAGATAGGGCATCTCCGCAGCAGGGCTTGCTCTTAATAGGCAAGGGGACAGTCGAATCACAGAGCCTGAGGTGGAGGGGCTCAGAGTGGTGGCCTTGACCTTCTGTCTCCCTTCCATACCCCAGTCTATCTTCAGATCATCTATCTGCCCACCAGATTCCTGCCTCTGGGACTCAGGGGATGCTGTCTTCTCTCTTGACTCCACCCATAGAAATTTACAGCAAAGGGAATTTTTAGGAAATAGTCAGTTCAATTCTTATAGCACCTTCATTTCTCGAACAAATTCATGGCCATCAGCCAGCTGCTATTCATTCATTCATTCAAAGTTAAGACTCCATTCAATGTCTATTCTGTGCCAAGCCCAGTTTCCAGAAATAAACTGTCTCCCCACAGAGAGCGCCCAGTCCATTGGGGGAGCAAACCCCAATCCTTCAGAACTGGTGGACCCATTTTCTGATCTCAGGTCCAATTCCTTCTAGAAGTTCCCCAACCTCCACTTGGTACAGCACTCATTTGGCATTTACCAAACACCTGTTTGGAGTTCTTTATCCTTTTACCCCATGCCCTCTTCCCATCAATGCAAAAATCTCACCCCATCCAGAGGTTCCGGGTGGGGCCAGACACTCACTCACTGACATGGCTTCCACACATTCCTGCCAGGCCGAGAGGATTGCGCTGACATTTACTCTGGTAGTTTAGACCATAATAACAATTGGGGGTCTGTTTTATAAATCTATAACCCAAACACTGACTACCACCTTCACACTACACATGCCCCCAAAGTGTATGTGGGAGCCCCTCCCAGACCCCTTGGCTGGCCGTGCTACTGGTCAAGCCTTTGGCTGAGCTGTCTCCAGTCCCAGGAGAGAGGTCGAGTAGGTGGTTGTCAGGTTACACATTACCAGGAGTTACGCTTAAAGGTGGAATAAATGCAGTAAGCACGTCAGCAGACTGGGGCTTCCTAGCCACGTGCCTTCCTCCCATTCTAGGAAAACACTCACGTTCTTCAGCGTCTCCTCTGTTGTATCAAAGTTGAGATTCTTAATAAATAGAGTACACCCTGGGAGGCTCTCCTCTTCCTCCTCCTCCTCCTCCTCCATCTTTGCTGAAGAGTTGTCCACTCCACCTTCTGTTGGCTTTCCACTTTCTGGGGTCTCACTGTCTGGTACTGGCTCCCCCATAAAAAACAAAACCAACAAACAAAAAACATTAAATTATGCCTAATAACCCACCTAAGCCCCAAGGTCTAACACATACAACCTACTAGATAAAAAAGGCTCTGCCTCTCTAGGTAGCAGCAAGAAGGGACAGTGAGACTCCCAACTTGTGCCAAGCTTCAGCAAGCCTTGAGTGACAGGGCGAGGAACTCCCATGCCTCTGCCTGCTTTAAAGAGAAAGGAATATGAAACACAGACCAAAACTTACCAGCCTTAAATAGGACCAACCCACACGGATTTGAACTTTATAGTAAAAGACTACATGAACTGTTTTAAAGAACCATAAGCCTAAGCAAGATGTCATTTTCCCTCAATAAAAAACAAAACAAAACAAAATAACTTAGTGAACTTTCAAACTAAAATATAACTTAAACTTTTCAAAACTACAGAATGGGAACAAAACTCAGAACATTCTAAACAGCCCTTGAACTTCAGCTACGTACAATTAAGATACCCCATATCCATTAAGAAACACGCACAATAAGAGGTATTGTTTTGTCTATATATGACATATTAAATTCAGAGTTACAAATAATAGTGAAAAACTGAAAACATTATCTGTTTGCAAACAAAACGTTAGGTAAGTGATACCATCACCAGGGATTGGAATAATTATGTAGTCATTAACAATGTTTCTAAAGAATGTCTAAAGGATATGGAACAATGCTCACAATATAGAAATTTAAAAGAAAAATGAAGATATTAAAAAAGTGTGCAATGCCAATTTAAAAAATGCTCAATGTCATTCTAATCATGACCTGTGCACAGTTTCTGAGAAAACAGACACGTGCACACACCAGCAGAGGTAGCGGGCAGCACGTGCATAAGGTGCTCCCGGGTATTTCTGGAGGGTGGTGTTACTGGGGGTGGTTGTTTCCATCCATTGCCGCTGGCATTCCGCGCCACTCCCACTTTGAAGGAACAGCACTGGAGGGAGAGGGGAGAGCAGATATGAAGCTGTGAGTAAGCAAGAGGGGCAGGTATGTGCTTGTGTCCTCTGCACAGGGAGCCAGGACCTCAGGTGACAGAAGCCTCAGGAGGCTGAGAACAAGGCAGCCTCGGGACCTGAAAAACCAAGCTGCGAGGCCATGTGTTCAATTTGGTTCAACCTCCCAACTTCTCCAAGTCACATGATCAGGGTCTGGGGACAAATCTTCCCTTCACAGACAGGTTTCTAAGCTATTCCCACAAATCCCCTCCCCCCAAACCAATGCTTGCCTTAGCAATTCTTCAAAGCAGTTATCAGACTGCACCCTCATACCCCTCACTCTCCTGTTTCAGCAGGTGGGCACTGCTTTGCCTGCGGATTCCAACTCTGCACTCCTGCCCTCTGGCCAGTAGAAGCTCTCAGAGGCCACCTGGGGGCCTGGAGCTGACAAACTCTGCCTCTCCCATGAACTCCACCCTCAGTCAAATAGTTCAACCTGCTGTGTGACTTGAGGAGCTGCACAGGGCGCAGATCTGTCCCACACATGCTCACACCAATCACCAATGATGTATCTGGTCTCCTCTGCTTTTTCTGATGAAGTCTAATGCTTTCAAGTCCTAATTAAGCTTCAGCTACTTTGTCACAGAACAACCCTTTCAAGCCCTCCCGGAAACAGCCACGGTGATAATGTGGTCTTTGTAACATGAGTTGAACATGCTGCTTTTGCCCCTCTAGGTGAGCCCAGAACCTAGACTCTATCCCCAGAACAAAAAAGCAGAAATCTACACAAAGTCTCCTATTCCAACTGGGAAACTAACACAACTTACTCAACAAGAGACTCCATGTTGTGGCCATGTGAACCCAACTTTCAACCAAAACAAGAGAAAAAATTATCAGTAATGGTGGGGAAACAGAGCTATGCAAAATAGCTACGACCTGGGCCCTGAAGGATAACTTCAATGGAAAGAAAAAAAAAACCACGACCTTCAGCCAGGGATGTTTCCACTGTACTGTTCCTCCCTGGCATCTGACATCTCAGAAATTAAAGGAGAAAGGAAAGGACACTGATTAGATCTCCTGCTATGCACCAGGCACCTGGCTGAATGCCTCAAGTATACTATCTCATTCATGACCACAGAAAATGGGCGGCCCAAGGAAGATTCTGGAAGCTGCTACACCTGAACCCTAAATCTCAGGGACATTCAGGTGGAGAGACAGGATCATAGAAGACCCCCCCCCAAAAAAAAAAATAGAAGAGTGGTGGGGTTGCTGGTGACTAAGGACTCAGGAGGTCAGTTTAAGGACAGCCCCTTTTTGGTCCTGGCCAATCACTGTTACGTAGGGAGGTCAACCCAGTGAAGCCAGAATTCAGATCTATTAAAGAAAGCTGAAAATCCAGCCTTCTAGAGGAAACTCTGTGATTTTTAAATCTTAGCACTTTAACTCAATGGTAAGTAGCCTTGCCTGCACACAGACCACCAGTAAAGACTGGTAACCCTTTTCTCTTTCCCTCCCAAGGGCTGGACCCCAGTCAGTACCCAGCGTGGCATTCCAGGAGTGTGAAATCTCACACGAATAAGCTGGGGACCCCAGGAGCTTCAGCATGGCTTCAGCTGAGTCTACCCTGCCTCCTCGTTCCAGGGCTGGTGGCTGGTATGTCTCAAAGAGGGTGTTTAAGTGGTCACTGGCACCTCCCCAGGGCAATGTGATATTTGGGTTTAGTGATAGATCTGAGCTGAGCTGAGCTTAATTAGGGTCAACACCCTAGGAATGCATGGATCCCTTCCCCAGAAGGTCAGCTACCCTCAGCCGCAGTTGAGGAGGAACAAAAGGGGACTTTCGGGACAGCAAGGACATATTACCTGGGGTGTACAGCTGGCCAGGCATAGGGGCTCAATCTCCAATTAGTCAATAAGCAGCACTTACTCCCAACATCAGAGTACTGTCTGGCTTGAAATGAAAGACATGTGCTCAAATGTGGCCCAGCCTTCCTCCCACGGCCCAGGCCCAGGCTGATTCCCAAGATGTCTACTCTTTCCCTAAACCTCTGTGTCCATAGCAACAACCTTCCTGCACTTAAACTTTCTCCTGGATCCCAGAGGAACTAATGGGACAAGAGCATCATAGTCTTCAGAGATCTACTGAAAAGAGAGGGTCTGGAAGAGGGAGGCCCAGAGACTGCAGCCAGGAGGTGCCACAGGGCCATAGAAAGGAGAGTGGCCTGGCTCAGTGCTCTCTCATTGCCTGGCCCTCGGCAAGTGACACAACTTCTGTGCTTCAGCATCCTTATCAGTAAAGTGGAGTTTAATAAAAACTACAACACACATATACAACTGCTCTTTGGTGGGCTGTTCTGAAATGCAAGTGTCTACTACGTTCTCTATGTGCCTGGTCTAAGGCACTGGCATCTCTCACCTGCAGGTATGACTGAGCAGCCTCCTCACTGATCTGACCTCTCATCCCTGGTCCTTCTCCCATGTTCAACCCCTTCAGCCTCACTGACCTCTTTGCTGATGGCCAAGCCTGCCAGACCCATTCTGCTGATGTCTTATCTTCCCATACCAGCCTCCTTGTCAGGTCTCCGGGAGCTCATCTTGTCCACTCTAGTTCCGGTGGTCTCCACCCCAGGCCCTGCCTCACTGTCACATGCCCCTGATTTCCTCTTGTCAGTGCCCTCACCCTGTTCTGATATCACCACACTTACCGGTGTCCTTCTCTCTCTGTGCTTCCCAAGGTAAGGGGAGCTCCTCAAGGACAGGACCCAGCCTGACTCAGCACTGCAGCCCCGGAACCAGCTCAGAGCAAATGCTCCAAAAATATTTGTAGATGACGACTATGTCAGGCCCTCAGCATGTGCCTGGAATGTGGTCCTGGGCAAACAGCCTTTCCGGCAACTGACAGAAACTGTGGGCTCTTAGTTAAGAGCACAGACCTTAGAGCTGATGGCTCTGGGTCACATCCCAGCTCGCTCCACACATGTGATCTTGCCCAAGTCACACCACTTCTTCCATCTAAAACCTTGGATAGCAATAATGGTGCCTACCTGCAGCATGACCATGAGGTGAACGCACCATAAGAACAGTGCCTGGGCCTGCAGCATAATCCTGTCATTGTATTAACATCACCCCTGCTGTCTGTGCTGCCCAGCCAGGCCTTGATGAAAATGTCAGAAATTCCTAACCCAGCTAGTCGTAGGACATCCCAGCAGGGAGCCCAGGCCCTCCTGCCTGGCTCGCTGCAGGGTAGGCTGTCTCTGCAGGCCTCTGGGAAGGCCAGCCAGTGCCATACCTCTGAGTTGAGGGTTCTGTGTCCCTGCTGGCCACCCTCTGCTCCTGAGTTGCCAAGCCGGGCCAGGCCATACTGTGTGGCCCACACCTGCCTCCAGAGAGAAAAGGTGGCCCAAGACCAAGGCCAAAATGCCAACGGTCATTTTTAAAAGCATTTGTGTTCTTGGCCCCAAGTGGGGAAGAGGAAAGAAAGATGAGAGAAAAAAACAAGGTAATGTGAAACTCAGACAGATGTTTGCCAAGAAAATCACCAGGAACCAGAAAAAGAGGGAAGAAGTGAGAAGGGAAGCAGGGCTGGGCTGGGGCGGGGGGGGGGGGTGAACTGGGGAGGGTTTAAAAGCAAGGTGGGCTGGAGGGGGTTGGGAGAGGCAGGGGAAAATGTGCTTCCATCTGTAGTTAGCACAATAAAATCCAGTCACGCATGGCCACATGGGGCTTTATTATAATCAGGACGCAGAATTTGCTGCGGCCCCCTCCCCTTCCCAGGCTCTCGGCACCAAGGCTGACAGCAAAGACTGTTATCAGTTGCTAGCAGCTTTTCAGGACCTCCCCCCACTCTGAGCCCTTTATCTGGAGGTGAGGGTCTTGGTTGTGGGGAGATAAAACATGCTGTCCCCCTCCCTTGAGACGGGTACAGAGAACAGGAGAGCTTCAGTAGAGGAAGGGGGTAAAAAAAAAAAAACAACGAAACTCAGTCCACTCCCCTCCTGCTCTCCTTCCCTGGGAGCATGAGAAAATCAAGGCCTTGGGGGTTGCCTGAGACCCCCAGGCCTTGTCCTCTTGGTAGAATGGGTAGTCAGGGACCTGGGGAAGCTTCTGGAACAATGAAGGTGGGGGCGGGAGAAGCAGGTGAAAAGGACCTGCCTCAGGACCCGGAAGGGGCTGTGTGCTCAGAAAGTGGAAAGGGCAATGGGCCCTGAGACCAGCTCTGTGAGGATTCATGGCAACGTGAGCCCTGGCAGGGCTTGGAAGCAGCACAGACATGCACAACTTCCCGGAGCTAAGGCTGCTGGGTTCGGAGGCCTCTTTTGTGTGAGTCACGGTCTGGCCCTGGAACCAGCCCCTTTGAGAGGAAGGGCTTGTTGGGGATACTGGCAACACCGACACACAGGCCTGGGGAGCCAGGGGAAGCCACCTCTGAGAAGCCCCCTTCCCTGTGCTGCAGGCCTTTCTATAACCAGGACCACTGCTATTACTCCTTGTGATATCTGAGCTGTCCCTCCACAAGCCTGAGAGTTCCCGGAGATGACAGTCTGTGCTGTGCCCACCTTAGTCCTCCCTGCTCAGCAGCAGGCCCAGAGCTGGTGCTCCTGGTGGGTTAAAGACCACCCACTGACTCAGGCTCCCAGCTGCCCACAGCACCTGGGGAGTGCTGACGTCCACACAGCACTGAGGCCAGTGTGGTTGTCATCCCTATACCTCAGACATGGAAACTGAGCCTTTGAGGAGGGCGGCTGCTTGCCCAGGGACAGAGTGAGGTGAGGACAAGGAAGGCTGCTTCCTGGAAACCACATAGCAATTTCCCCCAGGAGCTGGCCAGGATGCACGTGAAACAAACGAAACAAACAAACAGAATAAATACAAATTGTGACAGAAGAACAGAGAGAAGGGCCAGACGCTCAGACACAGGGAAAGGCGCTCAGACACAGGGAAAGGCACGCAGCCACGGGGATAACCACCGTCACTTCACCAGGCACCTCCCGCCTAAACAACCCTGCGAGATTGTTTCCAGGGCCCTTTGGTCCTGGCTCATCTTTTGTGCTTGAAAGAAGGGTACACTTTGGGCCCCCAAATCTTAGGGGGATCCCAGTGGAAACTATGAACAAAGCTAATTCATAACTCCTGGGGGGGGGGGTGTTCTGAAAGGTTTACACCAATAATCAACTCCAGGACTAGGGGTGCATTTGTAACCTCAAAGAGCAAAGGGACAGAAGCATGTCATTTCCTGACCAAACAGGCTTCCAGACAGTGCGTCCCAGATGCCTTGTACTACAGGGCCAGGCCTGAGCAAAATGATAAAATGGGAAGGGCTGACCATGTAGGAGGCTTACATACAGTGACATCTATTCAATTTAACTGAGACTTTAAATCTTACATCAGATAATTATGCTCCTTTACTCAAATCTACTCTTTTTCTTTTTCCATTAAATATGAGAACAAGGGAGAGAGTAGCTGGGAATTATTACCTTTTTAAAAAAAAATCCTTATTTTAATAAACTAAACAACTGGAAACCCTATTGTGTGTATGTGTGTGTGGGGGGGGGTATTACTGATGGGCAAAATCTTAACATCTGGGTAAAATGACCTCTGTGGCCCTTTCCAAAGCTTTTCTAAAGGTATTGGATTCTGAGATATGGTCATGGTCCCTAGATTAAGTGGTTCTCACTTGGGGGGGGGGGTTGTACCACCCACAGGTGGGGATCTGGGAGTGTGTGGGGGTGTACCAGGTTGTCATAAAAATGGGGAGCACTCCTGACATTCAGGAAGGAGGGTCCTGGGATCTTAGGGTTTGCAGAATGGTCCTAACAAGGAAAAATTGTCCTACCTCAAATACGAACGACACCCCCTTCCCCACTTGTGAAGTATTAGCCAGGGTGGGGCTGCCCTGTCTGGCCTACAGAGGCCACTGCTTCCCTCTCGCTGCCTGCCACTGGACAACAGAGGGCTCTGTGAAGTTCTGAGGACACCTGAGAATAAACATCTCCCTCCTGACCCAGCCAGCCTCACCCAGAGGGCTGTAGGGTCCACTGGGAGATAAGAAGGTTGTTTGCAATGCTCTGTTCTGAGTCCTTATTAAGAAGCTATTAATATTTTCCCCCCTACAACTTTTAATTGACAAACTACCTATGTTGCACCCCTAGTTTTGACGGTGCAACTATTTTTTAAGGCCATGTCTGTAAAATTTAAGAGTCTGAGACCTCCCTGCACCTGCTGCTCCAGAGTGCTCTGACCTCTGAATTGGTGCTCACCGGTTTTTGGTTCTATTTTGTCCTTTTCTGTAGGTTCTGAAGTTGCATCTTCGGACTCTTTCTTTTGTGGGGCTGCGCTGGAGAAGACGCCAACTGGAGCCCACTCCAGATACAGGGGGACGTGGTGGAACTGCAGATAAAGGGGTGGCAGTGTTGTGAGTCCTCTTTACAACTCAAGGCTGATAGTGGGGGTAGCAGAGGAGGCAGGGAGGGACTTAGTCCCATTCTCAGATGAAGAGCCCGAGGGTCAGAGGACAGGAGACTGACCTGGGGAATGAAGCCATGAGGAGCACAGCCCAGAACTCCATGTGCTGCCTACAACTCCCTGCAAACAATACTTGGGTCCCACCCCCTGTGCTGCATCCCAGGACACAGGAGAGAGGTCTGAGTCTCTGCTGCCACTGGACTTGTAGGGGCTCCAAGGCTCCTTTTGCATTTTCTCCAACCAGAGTATAAAAGGGGGAGTGGAAAGAGGGAGGCAAGATTACCAGTAAAGTGCAGTTCTCAGAAGGAAGTTCACTCTTAGGAGGCCAAGGGGGAAGGATCATTGGAGGTCAGGAGTTTGAGACTAGGTAGGGCAACATTGTGAGACCCCCCTCTCCCTAGCACCACAAAAATATAGAAAAGTCAGCCACACATGGCAGCACATGCTGATCGTGCCATTTACTTGAGAGGCTGAGATAGAACCCATGAGTTCAAGGCTGCAGTGTTATGATCAAGCCACTACATTCCAGAGAACTCATCTCTTAAAAAACAAAAGCAAAAGAAAAAGCAAACGGAAGGTCTCACCTACTCAGTACCCTTTAAATATTGCTCACACACAGAGAAAGCCTTTTTGGTGACCGGAATGTCCTCTCAGAGCAGAAAGATGATTTCTGCATTCTGGGGGATGCCAGTATTTCCTGGGATCCCCCTACAGAATGGCAGTTAAGGGTCAGGCCTGGCCTGACATGAGAGCTTAGTGGGCAGAGCCTCAGCTGGGGACTGTTAAGGAGCTGGGGAAGCAGAGGATGCATTCATTTCCCCCACTGCAAAATGGGGACACAAATGCTTTTCTCCAATGATTATTAGGGGGCCAGGCCTGTAAAATGTTAAAAGTGCCTGATACATGCAATGGGTTCAGTGGTGCCCCTCAAAGATATGTCCACATCTTGGCCACCCAGAACCTGTGAATGTTAACTTGTTTGGAAAGATGGTCTTTGCAAATGTTATTAAAGTGAAAGATTTTAGACAAAAACCATCCTGTGTTATCCAGGCAGGCCCTAAATTCAACCACCAGTGTCCTTATGAGAGAATACAGAGGAGGATCCGAGACAAAGAACAGAACCCATTTGAAGATGGAGGCAGACTAGATGGTGCATCCCTGAGCTAAGGGAGCCAGGGGGAGGGAGGCAAGGGGCTGAGATGTGTTTCTGGAGGATGGTTCTGAGCTTTCCTCACCATCCTTCCCACCCAGACACATTCTTGGGGTGGGGATGGTGGTGGGGACAGAATTCAGACTCATGATCAAGATGGGTGGTTTTCGGCCCGAGCTCCCATGGGAAAGCTATCAGCACAGCTGGCGGCACACTCTTCTCCAGAGTCCCTCTAGGTCCTGGGCAGCCCTACCTTGGAATAGGCCAGGTTTCGGAAGGCCTTGCGGGCCTCCAGGGGCTCCAGGAACTCCACGATGGCAGTGATGCCTCCCTCAGGCAGCAGCACCCGGCCCAGGCTGCCAAAGTGGCCAAAGATCTCCTGAAGCTCAGCTGCCAGGGTGCCTGCCGGGAGGTTTTTCACCAGAATCACAGTCTTGCTTCGCTCTGCAGCAGCCTACAGGGAAGAAATGAATACACATGGGACAGGAAAAGGGAGAGTCCCCAGTCAACACCAACACGACACTGATCTGAGGTGGTCTCTGGACAAGGTACCCTCTTTGAGACCTCAGCAACCAGACACTTAGGGCTCTAACCAGGAGGACCTACTATCCTCTCTGCACGGCACTGGCTCTAAGCTGTGGCAGCTCTGCCAGTGGGTTATACCCAAGGCTCCAGAGCTGCACCCTCTGGGTCACATCCCAGCCCACCCACTTCTGAGCCATGACAGATCCTGACAGGGCCTGACTACAGCCTCTGGCTGCACCTCCCAAAGCTCCCAATGGCCAGGGTCTGTTGGTGCTGAGAGCTTTTCCCTGGAACTGTAGACCGCCCTTCCTGCTGCCAGCCGGAAGCTCCAAGGAGTTAACACCCTGGAAAGGGGCCACGCCTCTCAGAGTTGGTGCACTCTTCCTCCTTAGGGCCCGATGAGTCCGAGGTGTGAGCTTCACAGGATTCTCTCTGTACAGAGCTCCGGGCAGCTCAGGGGCTGCGTGTGGTATCAGCACACCCCATGCTGGCTTCTGCCCTTTCTCATTAGTGTTCTGTTCTGCCCTGTCTCAGAGTCTGCTCTGGGGAGAAGCCAAACGAAGACACGAGATATGCTGCCTTGAGGCACATACTTAACTGAGTCTCTGCGCCCACATCTACAGCAAAGACATAGCACCTCTTCATGGCTTCCCCCAGGAAAAGGTTTAATTAAATGGGTTAGTAAAAGTGCAGATGAGCACTCTGTAAATGTTAGCAATTATTCTATTACAAAAAGGAATGTTGGAGGGCATAAAAGAGTCAATAAAATATAATGGAAAAATTCAGGCATCAGAAGCATCTGGGCACAGTCTCAGATCCACCATTAATCTATCCTGAAACTTTGGGTCAATTGCTTTCCTTCTGCAGGCCTCAGTTTTCTCACCTGTAAGATGGAATAACAGTAATGCTCAGACTACAGAGGCCTCAAGGGTTACTATGAAGACTGAGGGAGGTGAGCAGGAGGGATGGACTGGGCACTGGGTGACTTCTTAGGTGCAACTCAGGCCACAGAGAGTGACGCTAGGGGGCTTAGACTCTGGGGCCAGGAGGCCTGTGCTCAAATCTAGTCCCAGCAAGACAAGCGGTACAGTCTGGAACAAATGACTTCACCTCTCTGTAACTGTGGTTCCTTCCGTGCAATGGGAGCACAGAGGGCTGCTTTTACCATGTTGTTACATAAACGAAATGAGCTAGTAACACACACAGACTTAGAAGAGGCTTTGATCTTCTTAACAAAAAGCTAGCTATCAGTACATTTGTTTATTTTATCCATTCATTCATCCATCATCCACCCATCCATCCATCCTGTTCATCTATTTTGAGGTAAAAATTTAAGGTCTGGTAAAGACCATAACCCTACCAAAAAGGCTATTTTAGGAGTCAGAAGCCCTAAAGTTCGTGTTTATGATGGACTGTCTGACCTTGTACGTCACCTCTCCACTCTCTGAGCTTGGTATTTTAGTCTGTAAAATGGAAGAGGCAGATATTACAGGGTCTTACAGGACCCTCTAAGCCAGAATCATCCACAAACCTACAAAGTGCTACTCAGTGGAGAATACAAAGGTGCTGAGCCTCCCCTGTCCGAATCTAGCAGGGTCCAAGTTTCTGAACTGACAGCAGGTACTCTGAGAAGATACTGGGTGTGGGACCAGGATACTGGGGCCCCCTGATCTGTGTGGAGAAACCATGGGTTATAAGGTGGCCCTCTTGGACACAGTTCCTGAGGGACAAAATCTGGGTCAGATGGGCCACTCATCTGAGCCTCTGGTGACGTTTCTTCCTTTCTTATTTAGGAAACATAAAAACTGGCAACAGCCTTAAAAGGTCAGATCCTCAAACCCCTCAGCATTCCCAGGGCTCTCCAGGGGCTGGCAGTGGAACCATGAGTGGCTTGCTGAGCCAGGCAAAGGGGACCCACCTGGCTGAAAGAATCCAGACAGACCCCGTTGTCGATGAGGAAGCGCCGTACTTCCTGGACGAGTTGGGTCTCCCCCAGGGCCACGCGCACAGCCACACTGCCCTTGGTCTCCTGTGGGAGAGAGGAAAGGTGGCCCGTATTGGCTGTGGGGCGGCGATAAGTCTGCCCGCCCATCTCCAGTAGTCTAGGGGACGACTTGTGTGGACACAGATCCCACTGATGCCCTTCACCTTCCTACACGGACCTAATGCCTATGGCTCTGGTTCCCATGTCTCTTATATGGATCCCACTCAGCCACAGGGATCTCTGCTTCCCCCCACAGGCCAAGCTCACTTTCACCCCAGGGTTACAGTTTACCCCACATCCCCTGGAGCCACTCACTTGTTGCTTGGAGCAGATGTCACTTTGCTGTCCAGCCCACCCTCCCAGGGACACCCTGTGCCCCTCACTGACTTTGCGGTTCTTTGTAGCCACTGGGCCTGCCACACTGTGTGTCTGCTAATGCGTCAGTGTCCTTCACCAGAAAGCCACAGCAGAACAGGCTAGTGTCTGTGTCAGCCCCACTGCCTTCTCTGAGCACTCTAGGGACCCAGAGCAGGGGTAGCACACAGCTTACTCTGGTCTAGACCTGTGTTACCCAGTGTGGTGTCACAGGCTACATGGAGGCACTGAGCACATGAAAGGTAGTATATCCAAAGTGCTTTCAGCATAAAACATGCACTAAATTTAGTGAGAAAAAAAGAATATAAAGTAGCTTGTGACTTTTGTGTATTATGCATATATCAAAATAATACTTTAGACATAATGAGTTAAAAGAAACATGCTGCTATTAATTTTGCCTGATTGTTTTTGCTTTTTAAAAATCCAGCCACTAGGGTATTTCCAATTATACCTGTGCTTCACATTCCATTTCTAAAGGACAGTGCTGACCTTGAGTTTCTGGGGAGAAGGGGTGGACAAAGATGGCTCAAAGCACTTATGGGCCAAATCCATGGGTGTCCTTTCGGAGTGGTGAAAAACACTCTCAGGTTTTTGCCTCAGATAAATTAAGCCACTGTCAAATTCCAGATACACTGGTAGTTTTAAAATGATATACACGATATGAATGAACAGAGTGTTTTTATACTTTATACTAAATATACTTTGCACTTTATAGACGAATACTTCATACAGAGTATACTTTTAGAAAGTATCCTTCTATAGAAGCACAAAGCTGACAAAAGATACAAAGTAACAGACATGCAGGACAGAAAAGTGTAGAGCTCTAACCTACAAAACAGGGTCTACAGTTAACACTGTTTTGTATTTGAGATTTTTACTAAAGGTCGATTTCATGTGCTCTCACATCCAAAATAAGGGCAACTGTGCCTTATTCAGGTATGTTAATCTGATGAACTAGAGTAACCACTTCACTATGTATGTATTAAACATCTCATTGTACACCTTCTGCACAATAAATATTTTAAAGGGTATGTGAAGTGGAGGAGCTACAGGGATGGAGAAAAAGTCAGAAGGACTAAGGTTAGACTTGGGAGAGGAGGAGGGACAGAGCCCAGGGACCCCTCCCCTGACTTCAGAGATCCGGGCTGCCCAGGCTGAGTAAGCAGATACACCTCCTGGAGAGGGTGTGATGTGGCTCAGGTGACGGTTCTGGAGTTGGGCAGACTTGGCACCCTCCTTCCTTTGCCTCTTGTCAGGTTTGTGACCCTGGGCAAGTTACTTTGGGCCCTGGGGCCTCAGTTTCTTCATCTAAACGGTAGGGACATAAGAGCTCCTACTCCACAGAGCCGCTGTGAGGACTGCCACCTACTAATGTCTGTGGCACAACTGCATCAAGGAACATCCTCTAGACATCCTGCCAATCACAACCTCTGGGGTGACTCCACATTGTGTACAAGAAGCCAGGGCTAGAGTCTGAATGGGGATGGTTCCAGAGGAAGGCAGAAGAAGAGGCCACCCCCATCCTAGAAGCCTCTAGGGGGGCCCAAGAGGATACCTATTACTCCAGCCTCAGAGGCCCTGGCCCCTCAGACGGCCCTCCCTTCATTCCCATTCCTTCACCTCTTTGGCTTAGAACTAGGGGAGGGAAGTAGGGCTGTCCTCACTCACATGGTCAAACACTTGGCTCTTGGTGGCATTGTACTTCTGTGCGATGGCGTCAGCCACAGCATTCGGCCCCATGAACAGCGTGTTCCAGTTGTGAGAGCTGAGAGACAGAACAAAGAGATGAGCCAGCTGCTGAATGATGGAAATACTTTTTCAGAGGCAAAACCTGTAAGAAACATACTTATGGGTCTTCCTCTCTAACTTCCCCCTGAGCTGAGTCCCCAGGACTAATGACGGTAAGAGAGATGATACGAGCAATCCCTAGCATTTGAGATGTGCTTCCTCTATGTCAGGAACCGAGCCCTTTGCATATACATAATAACTCATTCAAAACTCACATCACCACAAAAGTAAGGTACTACCATTATTCTCCCCATTTCACAGACGAGAAAACTGAAGCCCAAGGAAGGTCAGGGACTAAACTCATAGGAAAGAGTCAGAGAACCCAGACAGTTCGGAAAGGGCAGACAGATACTTAGGGTTAGGGCTCTGAGGCACTAGTGGGTAGCAAGGACCTAGAGCTGCTGGCTTTGTCCTTAGCTTCTTTCTTCTTCTTGTAAGATGATCCCGGGGCACTGGCATCCTCACTGGCTTCCTTCTTGATGGTGGATGGCAGCACGTGGAGCATCCTGCCCTGCAGCGGGATGACAGGAAGGCAGTAAACCAAAGCCCTGCCCTCAAGCGGACAGAAGCAGCTGCCTCCACATCCTGCCGAAGGATGTCGGTGTGACACTGGACCCAGTGCTGAAACCCTGGCAGGAGCGCTGAGGACAGGAAGACCGACCACATGGCCACTCTCTCCCCACCTGACACAGGGACCCAACACTGTGACAGGGCCATGTCACATGGCCACACAAACAAAACTTCCATCAGTTTATAAATAGCACCTGTAAGACAACCCCTCAAACCCGCCACCCTGCCCTTGCACAGGTAAGACAGAATGTGAACTCTGTGGGCAGAAGTCACGTCCAGCCTGGCAGCCACCAGGGAATCCATAAATCGTGAATTAATCAGAAAAAGGAAAAAAGGAGGTACGAGGTAGCCAGGGGCTCAAGAATGTACACTAAGCGCATTACTTGGTGAGCCAGGAAAAAAAGACAAGAGTTTCCCACACTCTCTTGTGGCCATTTTTATATGTCTATGTCAAAATTCCTTTCTTGCTTATTCCTCTTCCGAGGTAGTATTTCTGGGGATAGGGAAGAAATTCGTCTAACAGTTAATTTCTACTACGTGCCAGATACCATCTTAGGTGCCCCTGATGAGTGACTGGGGCAGACCAGATCCCTGACCTCACTGAAGTGCTCACTCTCTAGCAGCTCATGTGAGGACGAAGCTTGGCATGCCCAAAATATGGATACCTGTATATACACATGCACGCACGAATGCACAACCATTCTGCTGCCCAGCAGCCTCCCAGCCAGCCCCTGGGCAACCTCACCTGGAACACCTGCCCGTCCACCTCCGCGTAGGCCTTCACAGCGTGCTCAGGGAACATGAAGGTGACAAAGGCAAAGCCCTTAGGTTTCTTGATCAGGCTGTCAATCGGGTAGTGGATCTCAGACAGGGGACCTGAGGACAGGAGAAGCATCAGTGATCTGTGGGCTGGGGCTGGACCTGAGTTCTGGGTGAGAAAAGTGCTGACCACTAACCAGGGACAAGTTCTCACTGGCCAGAACACTGAGCTGCTGCTGTGGGTCAGCTGTGGCCCTGTTCAGCTTCAGGAAAGAACATGATGAAGCCATCAACCCTGAACCAACCCCCAAAGGGGCAGGTGTCATTTCACAGCCCCTGTGTGGCCATTTTAAGGGCAGAGGCACACCCTGGGCTGGATCCTGGCTGCACCACCTACCATGTGTGTTGCCTGCCTTGCAGAAATCGCTAAGCCTCGTGTACCTCAGTCTTCTTGTCTGTGAAATGGCACAATAAGAGCACTTGCCTCCCAGACAGCTGTGAGGGAGGACTATGTTAATGTGCATATACTGCGCTCACAGTGCTCGCTACAGCTTGTGCCACACAAGTGTCCTCTCACAATATTACTAATCTGCTCAAATGAAAGCATACCCTTTTCCCCTGGTTTCAACTCTGAACACCAGAGTGTGATCACGTCCCCACTCTGGGTCTTTATCTTCCCAAATGGATCCTTGCAGTTTACTGACAAATCCTCTCCCTGCCAGCCCAGCCCTGCTATGGAAGCCAGGACATAAGCCTGCAGGGAAGGATCTGGTGAGCAGGACAGCAGTGGACATGAACTTGGCAGTCAGGCCAGTTTGCCTGATGGCAGGTCCCCTCAGAGTGTCCCTGTACTACAGCAGGGCTTTCATTGGGGCTCAACCTCTCTGATCCTCTGACGCCCACAACTGGTCTCCAAATAGATGTGGGATGATGTGGAAATCTCAAAAGTGTCAAGATCTCCCTATTCTAAACCATATCTACCCTCCCTTCAGCAACTATGTCCCTGCAAACACATACAGCTTTGAGTGACCAAGGAGAACTACAGCCTTCAAGTTCTTGGCCTAAGAAATAATCATGGCAGGGGTGGCATCTGTGGCTCAAAGGAGTAGGGCGCCGGCCCCATATGTTGGAGGTGGCAGATTCAAACCCAGCCCCGGCCAAAAACTGCAAAAAAAAAAAAAAAAGAAAAGAAAAAAAAAAAGAAATAACCATGGCAGCAGCAGCCATAACCCTCCCACCACCAAGTCTGGCTGGATGCTCAGCCTGGGTGAGCAGACGTCAGTGACAGAGCCTGCAGATACTGAGGGCCGCCCTGCAACACTGTCGTATCTGCAGTCACTCAATTCCAGATAGTGAGAAGCAAGAGTGTGGACGGCAGGCAATACCTCAGAAACACATATTGGAATCTTTTCTGAGTTTAGAATGAGAATTGAGAGTTTGCTTTTAGACAGCAAAAGATGTCTGCGATGTTCCCTGTGAGTGCCTGCCCCGAGAATCCTCACAGCAGCTCTGGGACAGTTAGTTCTGCTTTACAGATGAGAAAACTGAGGCAAGGTGGAGTGGTCTGCAGACTGGGACTTGAACCCCGGGTGTTCCAAGCCAGAGCCCAGCTCTCATGGACACAGTGCCATCCGTGTAGACAGCAAGCCCCAAGGCCTCGTGCCTACCGAATTTGGAGAAGAGCTTTTCCAGGTCCTCCTCGGTGCTGGTGTAGGGCAGGTTTCTCACAAAGAGCCTCCCGGAGTCAGCCAGGTCCTCTTCTTCTTCATTGTCCCCGAGCGTCCGGCCTTGCCAGGGTGTGGGGCCCCTCTTCTGGGGCCCCTTGGCCATGGGGGAGCTCTTTTCTCTGAACACTTCAATGTAGCGTCCACCTGCATGAAGGGAGGACTCAGAGCTCTGGAGGGAGGTTGGTACTTCCCAGCGATTCCAAACTGTTTTCCACTGCCTTCCAGATGACCAAGGTGGCTGATGATAGCACCTGATACCAGAGTCTCTTACCCAGGGCAGAAGCCTGAGCCAGTGCTGGACCTGAACTGGATGGCCTTGGTCTCACTCACCCTGCCAGGTCACCTGAGAGCAGCTTGCCTGGGCTGCCCCAGACATGACATAGCCTCTAAATTCTGGGGCACACGCTCTACCACTGTTTATCAAGGCAAAGTCTTGGGAAAGGACCTCCTGCTTTGCTAAGGTTATGAAGTCTCTAATGCTCCCTAATACAGCCCATGTCTTCACTAGGGGTTGAGGGCGGGATCTAGGTCACTGGTCCATGCCAGGGGGATTAGTGCAAGCCTGCATCCCTAGGTGTCAATCACACCTCCCAGTTCAGGGAACTTGCACTTGCACTTCCCTCTACTGAACATCCAGAGCTGGTGTCCTCGGCTCCAGGTCTTGTCCCAGTGTTGCCTCTCAGTGAAGCCCCAGCAGACACGATGCAGTCTAAAGACAGGCCTCCTCTTGAAGACCAACTCAGTGTCTTAAGCATTCTCTACCCTATCCTACCACAAGCTTGACTGCAATTTTCTTTCACTGCACTCTGCATTTTGCTGTTGCTCTCATGAAACATTCTTAAGAATTAAAAAGAAAAAAAAGGATGGGCTTCCTCCCCCTATCCCCTTCCCTGGCTACTCTGTGTTTGCCCACAGCAAGGACCACGTATTTGCTCACCTATTTGGTCATCACCTGTCTCCCCCCATGTAAGTTTATTCAGGGTCAGGTCCAGGAGTGCAGGGACTTCAGCTATCTGCTCACCACTGCATCCCCAGTGCCTAGAATGGTGTCTGCAGAGAGCAGACACTCACCACCAATGGAGTGAGTTAAGGGAGGAAAGAGCCCTGTGTCGGCTCAGAGATGGCACTGACCGGCCAGCACTCCTTACCCATGTATTCCCTGTTGCATTTCAGAGCTTTCTTCACTTCCTCTTCGCTGTTGAAATCCACGAAGATGTACCCTGCCAGAAGACAAAGGTATAACCTGCAGGCCCTGCAGAGACCCTTGTGTGGTCACAGAGGGCACCCAGGCTGTGCTTGGTGCAAAAGTAGGGGAGAACCTCTGGCTTTGCCAGATCTCCAAAATATAAGAAGACTCCCTCCCTCCTTCCCACCCACAACCAAATTTCCCTTTGCAGGAAGTGTTTAGATCCTTGACTGACTTTGTGGGTGACAATGCTGGACCTCAGGAGTCAGAAGCACAGGAGGCCTCGATGCCCCCTGCCCCTGGCCTAAGCAGTGCCTGCTTCGAGGCATTCTCTGGAAAAGTGCCCGTGGCAGCAGCATGTAGCCCAGCTCAGCATAGGAGGAGCCATGGCCACCACTGCTCTACCCGAGCACCCATGGCCCTGACCTGCAGAGAAACAGGCACATTGGGAGTCTCTCCTCGAATGCAGGGGCCTCCACATGCTGAGCTCACTGGCCTCAACCTCATGAGGCAGCAGGGCAGTGGCTGACCCTTGCTTAGTAAGTATTGTGCCCAAGGACACACAGGTAACAGGTGCCACATCTATTACTTGGTCCAAAGTCCAAGGGTTTTCTGCCTCTAGTATAAGGTGGTTTAGATTCTTTCTCTGTGATTCCTCCATGCTCTCCTTTCTCACATCCAGGCACCTTACCTATCCTCAAAAACATCCTCCACCTCTTTCCATCTGCTCTTCCCCTCCAAAGCCACTCCAGTCTAGACTCCTGCTGATCCTCCCTGGAGGATGGCCAAAAATCCACTCACTGCAGAACCCAGCCTGGGACCACCCTAAGTCCCATTGGTACCCTCACCTAAAGCCAAGAGGGTACAGGCTGCCCCATGCCACCTGGGGAGAGGGTGGCACAGGGAAACACCTCACATGCTTGGCAATGCAGAGTCCTGCCCGCCAGCTGAGCTGCAGAGGGACCTGGCACAGCAGACCTCAGGACCTGTCAGCAGCTGTTTTGGCACAATAGCTGTGCCCACTGGATTAAGTGAAGGGCAGGTGGAGGAGGGGAGAGAAGAGAAACACAGGTGAAAACTCCATCACTATACACCAGGCTAACAAAGGCAAGGAGAAGAGACAGACCCTCGCCCTGACCACTTTAACCACATCCACAGAAATAAGCACCACAAACGGGAAAAAACCACTGCCCTTAAAACCTCTCCCCAGCCCTCATTCGAGGCCCCACCTTCTGTCTTTCCCACCCAGAAAGGTTCCAGATCTTACCTGTTTTGTTCCCATGAGCATTTCTCACTATTCGAATGGCCACTGGTTTCAGGGGTGCCAAGAATTCCATAACATTTTTCTGTAAAAAGAAAAGATTTTTTTCCCCTTTATCAAGCCAATAACGAAAACATAACCTAATAAAAACAGACACAGAGCAAACCTCTGAACGAGAAAGGATTAGAGTATTTCATCCTTTACAGTTTTTCTCTTCCTTAAGTTATATACATCTTGTCTCCATTATAAAATAAAATTGCCTTGGAAAACACTTGAAAAAAATTGGAGGAAAAATAAGCAATATAAACATGAAATAGTCATATCACCCTCAGCATTTTAAGGCAATATGAGGTTTTTTCCCCCTCAGTATCTTTTTTATATACTTGGAAGTTAAATCTGGCTTTTTTCACTTCTCATTAAAGCATGAATATTTAATTTTTATGACTGATCTCACTAATAATTTAAAATATAAATTAAAATGAAATACACTAGAACCTCTGTGAGTTGACGACGCAAGTGACCGTAACAAACTGGTCCACACACGGAGGTGGTCAACATAAGGAACTAGGCCTGTTGTACTGATACGTATAAGTGGTGCGTGTCCCATCTATGAAAATTAAGTCAACTTAAGGAGGTGGTCAACTATGGAGGTTCTACTGTACTATTTTTGCCTGTCATATTGATAAAGATTAAAACATTAAAATACCAAGGGTTCAGGGAAATAGGCACTGTCATGGTCTGCTGGAGGGAGCATCAATTAGCAAAACTTCCAGAAAGCAACTGCCACTCTGTGTCAAAGACTTAAAAATGTACATGCATGTGCTTACACAGACTATTAAGAGCAAAGATCAGCAAACTGGCCCACAAACCAATTATTGCATGTAGCCTACAAGCTAAGAATATTTTTTTTTCACTTTTAAAACATTAAAAAAAAAAAAGAGGAGGAAGAATGTATGACAGTGTCTATATGGCTTACAAAGCCTAAAATAGAAATGACCCTCGTGTCCCAATTTAGGGGCTTGGGTAGGTATATTAAAAGGGCATCCTGACGAAAAAAGGGCATGCAACATAAATGATCTTATAGCAGAGTAGATTCGATATTCAAAGAGATTTATGGCTAATTGTGATGGTTTCCAAATAGCTCCTAGATTTTGAAAATTAAAGACAGAGGCCAACATTTACACATTAAAAAAAAAGTCAAAGGAGATATCCCCCAAATGTATCAGTAGTTTGGGTAGGGCTGTCCCCATGTGCCTGGGACAGTCGGTCCCTACATCTGTAGTAGTTAGACCTGTAGTAATCACTCTCACAGCCTGGCACCACAGCCAGCTAGCACCCCCTCAGTCTCAACTTAGAATAATAATGCATATAGTCATCCCAGTGATAGGTGACTTTTATATTTTTTTTATTTACCTACATTAAAAAAAAATCAATACTGAATTTCTATTACTTTTACAGTAGGAAAATTAAAACTGGTCTCTGCTGTTGTAGACCCAGTCAACAAATGACAGCTAATAGGTCAAAGCTGACACTCTGCCTGTTTTCTGTAAATAAAGTTTTATTGGCACATAGCCTCATCATTCATTTACCTACTGGAGAAGACTGCTTCCCTACTGTAACAGGGTGAATAGTTGCAACAGAGAACATATTGACTACAAGGTCTTAAATATTTACCAGCGACCTCCCTCCTTTAGGCCGGAGGTTGACCCACCCTTGGTATAGATTATCAGTGGGTAAAATCAGCTCTCTGTCACAGTGCAGCTATCCCTGTCTCCTGACCCTGGCAATGCCTGGGGTCTTACCTATCAGCCTGTTTGGCCCCAATTTCTTCTAGCTCATGTCCTCAACTGCTCCTCATCCCTCCATGCAGCAAAGCATCCTTCTATCACCCCCGCCCTCATCTATTGCTCCCACAGGGTTTTCTGGCCCTTGTCCTCAGCAGGCGCATACCTCTGTGACGTTGAACGGGGCTCCTCGCAGCTTCACAGTGTGTGGGGTGGTGGGTTCCTTCTGGTTTGCTGGTTTCTCTGCCTGAGTGACCACAAGGAACAGAAATGACCACAATGAGTGGCCAGCTGCAGGCAGTGGCAGACTAGGACACCTCAGTGCTGGGGGAGGTGTCTGCTGCCAGGCAAGCCTGGGAATGCCAGCGAGCACAGGTGCCAGCAGTGCTGGAGACGCTGGCCAGTGGTGGATGTGGGAACTGCCATGCCTCTACCTATACCTGAGATGAGAACTGGAATCACAGCTTAACAAGCCACGGACACATTAACAGAGGCCCTGGGGCCACGAGGAGGGACAGAGGGGATGGGACTACAGTGATATTTGCTGCCACTGATTCAAGGCCCACCCATTCTGAACCCTGTGCCAAGTACCTTGCAGATGCCACTGTCCTACCTACTGTCCCATCTTTAAAGTAATTCCATAGGGACAAGGGTTCAAGGTGTTTTCCTATAATTTCAGAATCTAGATAGCTCTGAAAAACCTAAGTTTTTGATAACTCCTTTGGCAACAAAACCTGCCCTAACTTGAACTAATTTCCCAGCAAAACCTGCCCTGAGCTGACAAGAACAGGGTGACCAGATTTTAACATTTGTAAAGCGGGACAACCTGGGGGGAGCAGGGCAGGGCCTGACAACGATGCAAACTTTGATAAGCAGTTCTCCATAATCACTTCTCAACAATTATTTGTTATTATTACAGTTTAACATTATAAAATTAACAAAAATAATATAAAACTCATATTCTGGTGAAATAGCCA
>CAUYQV010131462.1:0-46330 GCA_963574575.1 Galagoides demidoff
ATGGCATCACAGCTCATAGCAACCTCCAACTCCTGGGCTCAAGCGAGTCTCCTGCCTCCACCTCCCAAGTAGCTGGGACCACAGGTGCCCGCCACAATGCCTGGCCATTTTTTGGTTGCAGCCATCATTGTTGTTTGGTGGGCCTGGGCTGGGGGTTCGAACCTGCCACCTTAGGTGTACGTGGCAGGCGAAATGTGCCACCTATGCCTATTTTCTTCAGAGTTCTAATTAGAAGAAATAATGAATTTTATTGAATGGTTTTTCTGCATCAAGCAGGCATCCTCAAACTACAGCCTGCAGGCCACATGTGGCCCACCTAGGACATATATCTGGCCCACTGGGTGTTTTTGCCACTGCTGCCTGTCCTGCTTAGCAGACAATTTATCCTGGGTCCCACAGTCCAGCCCTCTGATGGTCTGAGGGACAGTGAACTGGCCCCCTGTTTAAAAAGTTTGAGGACCCCTGATTTAGAGATCATATTATCTTTGGTTTTGCTTCTTTTGATATGGAGAATTACATTTATGGATTTGTGTATGTTAAACCAGCCTTACATCCCTGGGATGAGACCTACTTGATCATGGTGAATACTTTCTTCTTTTTTTTTTAATGTGTAGCTGTGATCTATTAACTAGGATTTTATTGAGAATTTTTGCATCTATATTCATTAGTAAAATTGATCTGAAATTCTCATTTTTACTTGGGTCTTTTACTGGTTTTGGTATCAGGGTAATGTTTGCTTTGTAGAACATGTTGAGGAAGATTCCTTCTTTCTCAATTTTTTGGAGTTATTTCTGTAGTATGGGTATAAGGTCTTCTTTGAAGGTTTGATAGAATTCTGGTGTGAACCCATCTGGACCAGAGCAATTATTTTTGTTGGGAGATTTTTATTGATTCCTTGAACTCACTTATCTGTTCATGAGATCTGTTTTTCTTGGTTAAGTCTAAGGAAAGGATTGAATTCCAGGTATTGATCTGTTTCCTCCACATTGTTAAATTTTGGGACACAGAGTTTCCTGTAGTAATAAGAGTTGATCTCTTGTATCTCTGTGGCATCTGTTGTTATTTCTCCTTTATCACTTCTGATTGAGATTGTTAGAGATTTTGATTTTCTGTTTCTAGTTAATCTGGCACAGGTTTATCTATTTTATTTACTTTTTGAAAAATCAACTTTTTATTTTTTTAATATTCAGAATTATTCTTTTGTTTTTAATTTTATTCATCTCTGATTTAATTTTGGTTATTTCTTTTCTTCTGCTGGGTTTGATATTAGATTGTTCTTCTTTTTCCAATTCCATATGATGGATCATGAGTTTGTTAATACACTCTCTTTCTGTTTTTTGAATGGGCGTCTAATGTGATAAATTTCCCACTTAAGACTACTTTTGCTGTAGCCTCCAGGTTTTGGTAACTAGTGCTTTCATTGTTGTTATGTTTGAGGAATTTAATAATTTCCTGTTTTATCTCTTCCTGAACCCAACTATCTTTCAGCCTAAGGTTGTTTAATTTCCAACTTTTTGTATAGGGATGAATATTTTTTGTTGGAGTTGTGTATCACCTTTGTAGCTTTGTAGTCTGAGAAGATACTAGGTGTAATTTATATTCTTTTGGGTTTTCTGAGGTTTGTGGGAAACAGACTTAGACACATCAGGGCCCTCACAGCCTGAGATGTTGAGGAAAACCCCCAGCTGCTTCTCCTCCTTTAACAACAAACATTCTTTTAAATTGCCAGAAATCATGTAGCCTATGCATATCTTCCTTATTATTGGCAAGCACACAGCTTTTCCTCCTTAAAGTTAAACTTTACCCTGGGTGTTAAGATTTACCTTGTTAAAGATACTTTACAAATAAAGTTGTTTCCTCAGTTCAGTGCTTGCTGCAGTCATTAGCTGCCTTAGATCTACTGATTTCATACTGTTGAGTATCTGTCTTTCTCATTTTCCACGATTTCCAACTCAACTCAGGTATTTTCTCCTTCCCTGCTCTGGTTTGCAAAAGAAGTTTGATTTTAAAAAAAAAAAAGAAGAAGAAGAAGTTTGATTTGTATCCTAAGATGTGGTTGATTTTGGAGTACATGTCATGGGCTTATAAGAAAAATGTATATTCCTTACCTTTTGAATGGTGTGTTCTGTATATGCCTACTAGTTCCATTTCTTCCAGGATCACACTTAAGTCCTTTGCATCTTTGTTTAATTTGTGTTAGAGGCACTGTCCAGTTCTGTCAGATGTGTTAAAGTCCCCGACTATTATGGTGTTAATGGGATTCTGTATTGCTCAGAACCATCAAAATCTGTTTCATTAATCTGGGAGCATTTAAGTTAGGTCCATAAATATTTAAAATTGAAATGTCTTCTTATTGAATTGTTCCTTTGACTAGTATAAAGTGTCCATCTTTTTCTTTCTTAACTTTAGTTCCTTTAAATCTGCTTGTGTTTGAAAATAAGATTGCAAACCCTCCTTTTTCTGATTTCCATTTGATTGCAATACCATTTTCCATCCCTTCACCTTGAGTCATGATTTGTCCTTCAGGGCTAGGTGTGTCTCCTGGAGACAGCATATGAATGGCATGTGCTTGTTTCTCTAACCAGCCAGCCTATGCTTCTTCAGTGGTGAGTTCAGTCCCTTGACATCTATTGAGAGAATTGATAACTATAGTAGAGTTCTACTTATCTTACTTTGTGGAAGTCCGTTGTATATTTTATCCTTTGCAACCTTGTGGAAGCTATTCTGACCTTTAGTTCTGGGTGTTTACTTTGCTGGTGGTCCATTTTGGTGGTCACTGTTGAGAATAGGTACAAATATTTCCTGTAGAGTTGGTCTTGTGGTGAATTTCCTTAGTGTTTGCGTATCTGCAAAAGATTTGATTACCCCATCAATTTTGAAGTGTAGTTTAGCAGAATACAGAATTCTGGGCTAAAATTTGTTTTAAGAATGCTGAAGGTGGGTGACCATGTTTTTACATTTTGGAAAGTTTTAGTTGAAAAGTCGGCTGTCTTCCTACTAGCTCTCTCTCTGTAGGTCAGTTGGCACTTACTCCTGGCTGCTTGCAGAATTTATTCTTTCATCTTGACTTTGAACAGGTTATTACAGTGTGTTTTGGAGAGGCTTTCTTTAAGTTGAGATATCCCAGGGTTTGATATTCATCTGAAAGGAGTGTGTTGAGGTCTTTTGTAAAACTGGAGAAGTTTTCCCTTGTGATGGTCTCCATTAGGGCTACTATTCCTTTGGGACAATCTTTCTTTTGTTCAGGAACCCTTATTATTCGTATATTTGAATGCTTCATGGAGTCTTGTATTTCTCTAAGTGCCTATTCTGCTTTCTGTCTCTTCTGCCTGTTTTAAGTTTTGGGGTTAACTCAAAAACTTTATGCTTTAGCTCTGAGTTTCTTTCTTCCCCATGGTCTAACCTATTTTTGATGATTTCTACTGCATCTTGAATTCCCTGATTATCGCCTTTATTTTCTTAAGCTCTGCCATATCCTTTCTATATTCCATATATTTCTCATGCAACTTTTGTTTCTGTTTTTCCATTTTCTTGTCCCCTTTTAAATTGCCTTTATCATCTATATTTTAAATTCCTTTTTGTCTAGTCCCTTATTTCTTTATAAGTGGAGTCTTCTGCAATAGCTGCCTCATGATCCCTTGGAGTGGTTGCTCTGTTTTCGTTTTTTATGTTGTCTGAATTGTTCTACTGGTTTCTCCTCATCTATTCTTTCTTCTTGTTCAATTTCTTGTCCTCCTTTTTACTTATCACTGCCTCCTTCATTTTCAACAGAAGTTTTTCCTCTTTCTGAAAGTATGTTGCAATGTGTCACGCAGACACCAGGTGACACTGTGGTTTTTTTTTGGGAGGCAGAGAGTACAGCCAGGAACCTCTATGGTCCTTATTACAAACTTAGTTGTCTTCAGTGATTGCCTGATTGTTTGGGATTGTTGTCTTCTGGGTTGGGATCTTAAAGCTCATAAGAATCCTTTAGGGCAGTGGTTCTAAACTTTCCTAATGCCATGACCCTTTAATACAGTTCCTCATGTTGTGGTGGTCCCCAACTATAAAATTATTTTCATTGCTACAAGTAACAAATAGTGGTTTTCTCTAATGAGAAAGAAATAAATACTTAAGAAAGAAGTTTTATTTTCAAATATATATTTTAGCCTTCAGATAATGTCTTTTTGGGTTAGGTAGAAGGCATATTTGCCACCAATATAAACTGCAATAAAGGCCAATATTTATTGCAACAATATTCAAGTATATCTCCAGTGTTTTATCTATCACTTTGAAATGTTCAAAGATTTGTACTTATTATTCAGGAAAGGGTGGGGAGTCCATTTATTTTTGTATGTTTGTCATGTTTTACTATATTTTATAGTAAAATCACTAGTATATTTAAAACACCTCAAACTTTCTTATTAATTTCAGAATGAAGTTGAAGTTCCTATACAAAAATGCAGACTTCTCTTATTATTCTATTTCCTCACTGAGCAAAACTGAGACCCTTACAGTTTTCAAATATAGGATGCAGTTCCAGGTAATTTCTACTTATAAATGCTCTTTTGATGTGCTTGGTACTTCGTAAGGAGGAAAAATCTTCCTTATCTTTCAGACACCACTCAGATCTCTCTCACTGGAGTGTTCCCTACTATCCTCCACTTGCCTCTAGTCAGAGTTAAATATTCCCTTTGCAATACCATTTTCACATATGATATAAATTTCCATTATTTGCATAGGATACAATTGCTTATAAGGAATATTTATTATTATATTATAATATCTTGTTTGCAGGGACTAGGTACTATCTATTATCATATCTGCATTGGAAAATTTTGTGTCTAGCACATAATAGGAAAATAATAACTGAAGAAAAATCACTGATTAATAAGAAAAATCTCAAAGACAAGAAAAGTGGATAAGTCTTATAAGTAGCAAAAGTAACTATTTTTAAATCTTCTAGCCCTCTTTAGAATTGGGTTAGATGGTTTTATTTTTGTTTTAGTTAAATTTACTATATGTTTCTATAGGTGATTTTGTTTGTGTTATTAAATATTCACAGAATTATTATGTGGTATTAATTTTCATCTTAAAAGTGAAGAAACTGAGGACCAAATAGTTAAAAAATCTTTTTCAATGTCACCCAGATGAGTAACAAGGTGACATTTGAACACAACTCTGGCTTCAAAGTTAGTACTTTCCTGGTATTAGTGGAAGATGCCCATTATGTGTCAAAGAAGCTTTTGGAGAGAAAACAAAGCACCCACTAGAGACCCAGATCTTTGGCATTTTAAACTTACTTAATAGTGTATTATTTCTGAGAATATATTTATTATATAAACTCAGGCATTGATAACTTTAAAATTTAGCAATTAAAATGGCTTGTTGCAATTATGTTTTACTTATTCTAGTTTTTCCCAAAATGAAAAATTTAAAGAAAACAGTATAGTTAAACTCTGTAAATAATCCAAAGTATTAACTGTTCTATACTTGCATATAATGTACTCTAACTGGATTTTTATAATATGCTGTAAAGCTTTTCAAGTTAAATATATCCATTTTGACCTCTATTTAAACCTCCCTTGAAAACAGCATTTTATTGGTTTTAACTATATTGATTTTTCAATTGAAGATAACATTCCATTCACATGAAAGTTCATTTCTTACAGTTTTCCATTTATAAACCCCTGCATCTTGATTTAATGTTATTTTCTTGCAGAAACTAAAGTTTGTAGGTCAATCTTGAAGAATGAGTATAACCACTAATATAGCAGATGCCTCATAAAATTATCTTCTACTGCTTCTCCGTGACCTCTGTCAAGGAAATAACATTCAAGCCCGCGTCAGCATGAGCAGCTGTGGATGCCACTGCTAGATAGCCGTGACCTATCCTCCCAAGGGTAGTGCCCAAGCGGGAGGGAATGGCGATTATTGCACAGTCAATGTTATTAATGCCAACATAAATCAGAAAATACTGCCTCAAATCTAAAAATTAGATGCCACAGTTCATAAAAAGAAGCAAACTTCCTTTGTAATAAATCAACTCAAGTTATATGTAGACATTTATGGAAATGATAATGACAATTATATAAAGATTTTTATATTCCTCAAAACTTCATTTACAATAAATGTGTAAATGGACATATAAATTGCATATTTCTTTTGCAGAGAAGTACATTAAAAATCATACTCTTCTTTTCAGCTGAAAGAGCTTTTAAGTAGAACATTTCAGCACATATAGGATTAAATATTTTAGCTATTTTCATTAGATTTCACTGTTATCTTCAACTCACCATACCAGACCAATTCATAGTAGTGAGAAAGATGCAAAACCAGGAATTCATTTCACATGGATAAATGTATTCTCTAAAATGTTTTCAAGTTATAACTTTTCCACTTGATCAATAGGTCTTTTTCAAAGCTATAAACCCATATTTATATATGTGTATACATTAACCTATGTGTATATGTACACATACACATATCTAAAACACATATGTAAAACATACATACATGTCTCACACTCATGCACACATATATTTACATTCACATATATACACATTGACTTGAAGACACTCTGGTTTATCTGATTTAAGATTTTCTAATTGCTACTTGTTAGCTTTTAACCTGAATTCCATGGACAAACTTTAGTCCAAGGAATCTCTGAATAGAAGAAAAATGGCTTTAAGGGCTACTTATATTCAATTAATTGAAATTTTTATTCTAGTTCAACCATGTTATAACTTCCTAATCTTCCATAAAGTTAAGAAATTAAATCAAAATAACCAAATATTTTTATGTACCGAAATGCATTCTCTGGAAGAAGTCTTCTGGCTGCTTTATAATATGTAAGTTTCCAAAATAACTTTGACATGACATTTGAATTAATGATTCCATGAAAATTCAACCTTAAGCTATCCCCAAGTTCTTTGCTTGAATTTTGTCTCCCAAATACAGTTTAACTTTCAGAGAACAACAGGGTTTCCTCATTGACTTTGTTTGAATCCAGGCCTATTTAAGAGGACCATCATTAAAGATCATTTATTTGTTAAACCATGCAGAGATGTAAGTATACAACATTTCAAAAATGAGAACAAGGCAAGGGAGAAAATGCTTCTCTAAAAACATATCTCATATACATTACTCTAAAACTTATTATATAAATTGTCGTCTACATGCCGAGTATGGTAATAAAGCAGTGAATAAAAGTAGACCTAACAGTCACACTCATGATTTTTAAAACTTTTATTGAGGGGCAATGGACAGTGAACAAGTAAAGTGATAGTTGACATAAAGAGTAGCATATTACTAAGAAAAAATCAGGTAGGATACAGGGATACTGAGAGAAATCTGGCATTTCAGATAGAGTGAACAGAAATTTTTTTCTCAATAAGAGACTTTAAAAAGTAGAATCTAGATGTGTCAATCTTTGGGGGAACTCTAGAGTGATTAAAGGGGACAAGAGCAGGAAATGAGGTGAAAGAGGGAGAAGCCGAGGGACCATTGTCAAGGAATCTGACTTTTATTCTAGGTGATGTGGAGAACCATTGGGAAGACTGGGACAGAGAGGTGACACGAAATTATTAGGTTTTATAAAAGTCAGTCCTATGACTGTGGAGAAAATAAATGAAAAGTGATAAAAAAAAAAAAAAGTAGAATGAGAGAGATCAGTTGGAGGCTCCTGCAATAAGCCAGGTGGAGAAGATGGTCAGGTAGAGGAGATGGAGGTGGGAAGAAGTCAGACCCTGGATATATTCTGAAGATAGAGTTGACATGATTTACAATAGATTGGATGTTAGGTGGGAAAAAACAACACCTTAATAATATCTGCTTTCCCCATAGTCTATTTATTCCCTAATACTTCTTTTTCACTTAAGCTTTTACTGCCTGAACCCTATGACTCATTTCAAGCAGAAGTATACCAGAGACAAAGAACCATGCTGAGTACAAATCGAAAATAAAATACACAGTTTTCTGGGTGTTCTACTTTTATTTCACTACAAACAATTGTAAAATTGCCCATATACACACACAAACTTTTTGATAAGTAGCTATTTTTGAATTTTGAGAAGAGTATTTTGGCATGATTCCACTTCTCTTCTCAAACACCATTTACCTTTGAATCCTTTCCTTTCATGAAGAAATTGAGCCTTTTTCTGTCCCTTGATATTTGCCCTTCCTTCCTATAGTCAACACCCTGTTTAAACCCCTCTACTGCTCTAAGCAGTTACAATATATTTATCAAACAATTAGTAGTATATCTCAGGCTTGCTTCTGCTTACTTTATGATTTACCTTACAAAAAATTTTAAATGAAGTTGTTTTTCCACATTTGTAGATATAAAAACTAAGTAAGAAAGTGATTGAGCAGTTTTCTCAACATCACAAACATAGTGAGAAATATTCCAAGATTCACATCCTACCAAACTGTCTCTAGAGCTTGTTCTCAGCCTCCAGGCTATGGGGTCTCATCTGTAACCACCACCCCACCCCTCAACCTGTAAAATTTACTGCCTGTATTCCTCCAAGTCCTGATTTTCTCTAAGTATATAAGCCATGTGATGCTTTTTATTAGGTAAATTACCTGGAGCTAATTTATTCTCTAACTGAAAGAAAATAAAAATACATAAAAACAAAATAAAAACTTTTGTGAAGGACCAATGTACTTTGATCCAATTGAAACGGATTAACTGTCAAATACCATTCTACTTAACAATCTCCACATGGTTGTGGAAAACATTTTTTTGATTAGGTGTCTTAATTCTCTTGTTTATTTACAAGGAATGAAAGATCTTTTCAGCAAAGAGGGAGAGAGAGAGAGAGAGAGAGACTGAGACTTTATTACAAACTATTATGATACGTTGTTGAGGGACCTAAGAAAAAGGAGTGTACTGAGAATTCATTAAAGAACAATAGCAGAGACAAAGCTCCTTGGGGTCTCGCAATTAATTTCTCTCTTAACACGGACTTTTTCTGCCATATACCATTATATTTTCATGACTGTCTCTAAGAAGATTAAATTTCTCTTCTTCTTCATGGGCACATGACAATTAACAGTCATATGTAAATTCCTGATTTGATGTGGTCACAGTGCAAATAATCATCACAAGTTAACCGTGGCCCCTAATTCTCACTTTCACATTCTTAGAAGACAAAAATCTGTCATCTCAAGCTTGAGTTAGGAGACTACCTATAATATTGTTTTGCAACAAAAATAATTTTCTGGTTGGGGGTCACCACAACATGAGGAACTGTACTAAAGGGTGGCAGCAATAGGAAGGTTGACAACCACTGTGTTATACCAACATCACCATCAAGTCCCTGGGAAATTATGAATTGGGCTGCAATGAACATTCTGATACAACATCTTTGTTGTAGTGTGATTTTTGGTCTTCTGGATATATATCAAATGGCAGGTCTATTTTTAGTTCTCTTAAGAAAGATGGAGACTTTACCTCCTTCATGTTTACATGGATGGAGCTGGAAAAATATTCTTCTTAGCAAAGTATCTCAAGAATGGAAGAAAAAGTATCCAATGTACTCAGCCCTACTATGAAATGAATTTATAGCTTTCATAGGAAATCTGTAACCCAGTTTTAGCCCAGGAATATGGGGATAGAGGAGAGGGAGGAAAGGGGTGGGTGGAGGGAGGGTGATTGGTGGGATCATTCCTATGGTTCATCCTATAAGGATACATGTGAATCTCTCTAAATGTGGAATATAAATGTTTTAACACAATAACTAAGAAAAAGACATGAAGGCTATGTTAACCAGTTAGATGAAAGTAATTCAAATTGTATATAGAAGCAGTACCCTGTACCCCTTGATAGTATTAATGTACACTGCTATGATTTAATAAAAAAAAAAATTTAAAAAAAAGTCCCTGGGAAAAACTTTAAGTGGATGGCCCAAGAAACCAAATGTCTAATCATATTGTATGTGAAAATGCAATACAATTTTTAGCTAGTATGGAAAGCTGACATTGTAACTCCATTTGGACCATGCTAGACTTCCAAAGGCAGTGATACCTATTATATGTACCTGAGCGATTAACTGATGTACTTGTATGTGAGCATATTTTACCTATATGTCAATGTTTATTTTCCATGTTCAAGGAATTTGTATTTTAAAATATTTCCTAACGTAGTTTTTCAGAGTAGTAACTAAAGAACATGATATTGAGCTAACTCTTGCCTCTATGGTCCTGCCCTCTATTCCTACTTAAGTTCTTTCTTGCTTCAAAATACCCCATTTTCTTCTTTTTCTGTTTTAATCCCAGCCTGGCATACACTTTACTACTTTGTGATCCTTTCTGACTTTCTAAGTTTATATTAGAATATGTAGTTTTCCTTATAGCACCAAGCATAACGTTATATGTACTGCACATTACAGATTCCTTTACATCTAATCAGAACTCAATATGCACTTGGTACATTAATCAACTTACATAATAAATATTTGTTTTTCTTTTCTTGAAATTTTATTCTATGATCTCCACTCTAGTTGAAGAGCCTGTTATCAACCAATTACTCTAAGGATTCTAGGAAAAAGATATTCAAAAGGTTCTTTGCCTCTATGTATTTTTATTTTTCCAAACAGTGGCTTCTCAAATCATAGAAAATAGAGACCATATTTATTTGATGGGGAACTAAACTTATGTACAGAGAACCTTATCCCCAAATATTAATTATTATTTGCTTCATTGATGGTAGATAGGATTATGTATTAATTTCAGACATAAGCTCAGTTGTATGTATGTTATAGTAGTATGCTTTTATAAATGTTTTATTGTAACTATTATCAGCCCATAAATCCATCACAATTATTTTACAAAAGAAAATGGTATGTTTATAACATAAAAGTCTATCCCATATGATTTTTTTATTTCTTAATCTCTCCTGCTATAATTTCTCATCCCTTTACTTTCAAACTTTATTTTGCTTTAAATGAGTCTTTTAGATAGTATATCGCTGAATTTAGATAGTATATCACATTATGTCTGAATGTATATTGAAAGCCAATTTGAAAAATGCTTTTTTATTAATTTATGTAATGTATTTTTAAATTATTTGACTTTTTTATTCCAAGTTTTTATTTCTCATATTTTTTTCTTTTTTTCTATCCATTTTAGAATTCCCATTGAAGTTATAATCATTTTGTAATGAGTTCTTTGGTTGTACATTTCCTGTTTACGTTCCTGGTTTATCCGTGGGATATGTAACTTTTACTTTGGGCACCTTGTTCCTGCTCTCTATTCCAAACTCTGCCCTTACCTCTGTGAGAGTGTGTAATGTCTTCTGTATAAATTTTTATTTGTTGTGTTCATTAATACTCATTCAGGTACACACAGTGTTCTCTTTTTGTGTGTGTGTGCATTTTAATCTTTGTGTGTATCAGTTGACTCTTCATATGTTCAGTTACCTTTGTGAGCTTCTGTCCCTTGGAATATCAACTATGTGCCTGACAAACGCAAAGGAAAGGTTCAAGCTCAATGTCTGGGTTAAACATCAATTGGTAACTTTAGGAAGGGAAAGAGCCACTGGTGTAAGATAGTGACCAGTCTCTAAATCCAGCAATTCTTATTCACAGATAATCTTCTCTAATTCTCTCTCTCAAGTTTTGCTATTTTCTAAAAGATACATATTATGCTTGGAGGTACTTACCTAGCCTTTTACTATGGAGCAAGGACTGTCACAGTCCCATCAGGCCAATGTTATTTATGTCCTTGTCCTACTAAACTTCAAGCACAAAAACACAAACTTTGTTACTTAGACCGTGCTCCAGGCTAGTGATAGATTTGTGATGTCCTTTTCCAGTCTTGCATTGATGATCGAATGGGAAAGATAAGCCACGAGTAATTTTGGGAGCAGAGTACAATAAAAAATCTGCTCTGTCTTCCATGTGGCACTCATTATTCCACTTTAATAATAAATAATGGGGTATAAATTTCAAAAATATGCTGATATACTTTACTAAATCTAAATTTAATAACATAGAAATATAATAAGTATATAGTTTTAATATATTATAATTTAAATATTTTGCACAGTCCTTTAATTTCTAGATTTGGGATTTGATTATCATACTTTCTGAGAACATGAATTTAAATTATAGTCACAGAGGTATACAGTTTAAGTCAGCCAACTTTCTCTCTTTACTATTTTTCCTTGAGGGAGGATGTCAATCTCTAGCTATTATGTGCTGACTATCGTAGTTGATTTCAAACGACTGAGGGTGTGCTACTATTTTAGCCACAAGTTTTTAGTACTAGGAAGAGTTTCTAGTGTTTTGAATGACATTCTACCCTTACAAAGAAAAGAGCACTATCTTATTAATTAAGATGACTTCATTGAAAATCTGACTTTGCCATATAACTTAAGTTTGGCTTCTCTACACTTTAACTTCCTAATCAAAAATATCAGTAGTTATTATAATTTTAAAGTCTCAAACTTTAAGCTTTGCCAAAATAGCAAAATATAATTTAGTGGACTGCAAAACATGTTTCTAATCTGTAGAAATACAACCAAAGGATGAAAATACTATTCTACCTGATATAATCCTTCATGAAAAAAACTGTTCTGTACATTATATCATCGTGTGCCTGAACTATATATAAACTCAAAATGCAGAAATGGGTGGTGAGTAATATAAGCTACCTGAAAGTATCTGTAAATACAGAAAGGAGTACGCATGCATTAGGGTACTTCTCCCTGTACTCATGCATCTTGTGCAGCAAATGGAATCATTTCATTCAGAAGATTATTAGCAAGAGTCTTGTCTCAAACCACCTGTTCTTTGATGGTTTTCTCAATTTTGAAAATTTTAGAGAATATTAAAATAGCTTCTCTAAAGAAAACCAACTAGTACAATATATATATAATATATCTGTATTTATCAATCTTCAGAATTCTGTAATGAAAATTTAGGAATTTTTTTTAAGTATCCTTTTTTTATATTTCCAGTTCATTTATATTACACACTCTCTGCTGGTAATTTTAATGAAAGGTAATTATAAGTCTGCAGAATACTTGGGTGAAATGGTTTAGTTCATTGCCATACAAACTATGTTCCCAGAGTAGCAGCAACAGCAGCATTACTTATGAACTTGTGAGAATGCAGAATCTTGGGCCCGACCCCAGACCTACTGAATCAGATTCTGCATTTTAACAATATCCAGAGGTAATGCTACACATATTAAAGTCAGGTAGACTCATCTGTAAATCTTGTTTAACACATAAAAAAATTACTGTATAAAAGAAATACAAGGTTATATTGGTAGAGATGTGTGTTACATACTTCTTTGCATAATTAATGTGCAATTCTAATAGGAGTTACAGTTTTTAGGCAAAAGATGTTTACTTGTTTCTCCGGAAAGTTGGTTTCTTCTTCCTGTATGGTGGATGTTACTTAGATACATAAATTCAGTAATGAAGTGATACATGTGAGTGTGCTTTAAAAATCCATTATATTAATGCTTTTTTCATTAGAAGCATTTGCTAGTTCCTATTATTCTTAAATATATGTCATATCAGAGCTTTCCATTCAGTGTGTTGAGGTTGCAGATAAGTTGATGTCCTTCAGCCTTGGAATATATGAACGATATGAATGGTCAGTAAGTACAACACTATTTTGATCCCAGTTTTCTCTCTAACAGCATCAGTTGTAATTGTACATATAACTTGAGAGAGATAAACATTTCTTCATGTGTTTCATGAACTGTATTGTTTTATATATTAACACAGTTGAACGTCATTTATATGTTTAAGAAGTAAGGTTTTAAAATAGAAGAGTACAAATGCTATTCGTTTGTTTTCCTTTTGATGGGCTTGTCATGGCAGGAAATGAAATGAAATATACTTGAACCCATTTTTCTTAGTACAATAACCTTACAATTTCAGAGGGAGATTACAGTCCAAGAGTCACTCTTGCAGATGTACATTTTGTGTGGCTTATCTAAAATGTTTGGCATTCATTACACCAGCACCTAATCAACATGAAGTGTACTTTTTACTAATTCTAGCTGTGATTAATCCTTCTTTTAATGTTTAAAAAGAACAGTTTCAGAAATATAAGACAGATATTTAAAGAGAACTGATGGTCTACAGAGAAACATTTTGAGATATAATTACCACATAATTTGCGAGATAATTGAGCCACTCAGTCATTGACTAATACACTCATTTCTCAGTAATTGTCTCTGCCTTATTCTTAGATCAGTTCTAATGTCAACAGATTTACATGATGTGTGAGTAAAGAAGGAAAGTAGAATCATACATTGTGGATAATTATGTGATTATTTTTTAAAAAGAATATATTTCATAACAAATGAGAGTTGAGTAAAGTTATTTGACAGATATATATGGTTATGGAATGTAATTTCATCTCAAATCACCCCCAAGTAGTTCCAAATAAATCCAAAGTGCCTTTTATAGGCAGTTGGTCTAGCAATTAAGCTCTGCAGGCAGAACCAAAGCCCTATAAGCTTTCTGAGACTTCTGAAAGTGTCTAAGACTTAGACTTAGAGAGACTAATCAATGCACAGCCATGTTTACCAAATGTAATGTTACTGAAGCTAATCAAGTGGATTAGAACTCCATTTAGAGACACAGTGAATTCACCATGGATGTGGATGTACATTTTGGATATATGATAGAGGGAGGATTTTGGGTAATACTGTGGAAATAATCTCAAAATGTCTTACCATCATTCTGGTTGTCTTTTCAATTAAGAGGACTAAGCAAAGTTGTAAAATGAGTTTGTTTTTTTTTTTTATCACTTCTATGTCATGTAGGGTGAGGCATCTGTATTTCATATTTGGCACCCATTTTTCAGATCTCAGGCCTCATCTGCCTACCTCGTTCTAATCCACATTCAGATGTTCAGATGTTACTTACACATAACCAAGATGTAATATGGTGTGCTTTTCTAGGAATTTATTTTAGACATATATTATTTTTTTCATTAATCTTCTTTATTATACATCATAAATATGGCCAGTTTGGCCCCTTTTTTGCTCCTCTCTCATTTTCCCTGAGTAATTCAATAGTTCAGAGAGCAAATGAAGGCCAAGGTGAGTGAAGAGCTAAATATTGATTGTGTTGGGTGAGAGAAGCAAATTTACTAAGTGAATTCTTGGAATAATTACAGGTTCTTGTCCACACACAATTCTGCACCTTTGCTTTCTGTTTTCTCCTGGTGTCTCCATCCCCTTTGCCTAAACTGATGGTGAAAAACACTGGCTATACAATGTAATCCAAAGTTATAAACAAATCATACGTCTCCTCAAGGGTTTCAAACTCCCAAATTTGTTATTCATCCTCCTGCCACAGTAAACTCTCCAATTCCCCTTATGTTATGAGAAAAGTGATCTGATTAAACACAGTGAGCTGTGAAAAACAGCTCCTTTCACATTCAGTTTTGTAAGAGTATTCCTAGGATATATTTCTGTAATATGTGAATTTTGAGGGTATTCTAGATTGATAAATGTCTTCCTTCCTCATAGTATATATTCAATAATATTTATTGAATTATGATTCAGTCTACATTGAAAAGAAAAATTGAATGAAGTGATATCTAGTACACTCCAAATTTGTCATAAATTGACTGAATTTCCCCATGCAGATCCGATCTAAGATCCACAGCCTGGGAGTATCAATGATCAGGAAAGAATTGACCAAAATTCCACAAGTTTCCAGTCAGAAATTGAAATTCCTAATGTGATAGAAACAGCATGCCTAGGGAGTGGATCCCACTCCCACTTCAGTAAATTAGACTCTTATATCTCTTCCCAATCCGTGACCATAAGGGAAGCAGCTGGATATGGCAGGAGCAGATGGGGGCAAGTATTGAGTGCCAAGCGAATATTTTTCCTTCATTAGGGAAAGGATTAGTCTCGAAGCATGTGAATGTCAGCCAAGAGCTTGGTGGAAAACTTTGGCATAGACCTCGAGACCTAGGAAGACCTTTAGCTTCTGAAGAGTACCATGATCAATAGCAGATACTTTCCTGATTTCTAGTTTAACTGCTTGACTTGTCAAGTTTGGCGCCATAAATAAGTTATTTTTTTTCTCTTTGAGTCCTTATCTTCACATTGTATTTTTTAGAAATAAGACATAATAGAATTATGTCTGAGCCCATCACACAATTTTTATAGGGCATAATGTCAATGATTAGTGAGGGAGGGTTATATGAGGAAAGGGTTACATGAGGAAAGGGTGCTCAATCTCAAAGCAGAAGAAAATGAGAGGATGGTTCTATTCTTATGCCCTAAGGTAGTAGATTCTTATCACCTTCATGCTGTGAAGCAGGGTTCTTCACAGTGATAAACAGCTTTTTGGGTCAGAAGAACTGAATAAAGGTAGGTGATATTTAATCAAATGAGAAATATTAAGAAAATAGTTGACTTTTTTAAAGTTAAAAACACAGTCATTTTCAGAAATGTTGAATTTGAGATACATAATAAATAACTTAATGATGTGAGACTGGAGGCTACAGGGTGAGTTCAGACTGCAGAAAGAAATTTTGTATTATCAAAATATTAATGATGAGTAGAGTTATAGCACCAGAAAATATCTTCATAATAACAGCTAACAATCTCTTACTAGGTCTGAAATGCTAAGTAATTTTATTTATTTATTTCAAACATCAAGCCTAACAAGTAGAAATTATTACCATACAGGGGTGTCTGAATTGCAGACTGCATATGGAATACTCGAGGGCTGTTTTATTTGTCGATGGTATTGGGTATCACAAAAGTTGCTCACTGATTTTTTTTTTTTTTTTGGGTACAAGCTTTCCTTAGTGTTTCTGTATTTAATGTATTTAATGTGTAGCCCAAGACAAATTTCATTCTTTCAATGTGTGGCAGAAAAGAAGAAAGGTTGGACACACGGACACATATACACATAGACTCAAAATAAAAAAAATTAAAAAAAAAACTAAGCAGAAATACATTAAATATTTTGTCAAGGGACACCTGCTAATAAGTGACTAAGCTTGAATCTCAATCAAGAAAGGTTGTTTCCAGATCATATGTACTGAAATGCTATATATTCCCTTTTCATTTGTTAAATATTATACTAGACTGAGTACCAAAAAAATCCTCAGAACAAGTTTTAATAAGTGATATAACACTCAGAAAAACATTCTCAGAACAAATTTGAAATAAATCATATGAGAAAGATTCAACAAAAGATATTTAAATGACTATTGAAACAATAATATATAAGGAAAACACAGTATTTTGGAAGGCAAGTAAATAACATATTTTAAGAAGAATTTAGTTATCAATTGTGTCAAATGCTGCTGAGAGGTTAAAATGGTACCTTAGCAGTGATGGATGGGTTTTACAAAACATTCTTTGCTTTGCTTGACAAGCTTCACCAGAGTTCTCTAAATGTAGAGTTTCTGGAATGGAGTGAGACGTTGTGGAAAGCAAGGAAGCAAAGTCACTGAGTTCAAATGATTTGTTGGGGCAGATTTCTTTAAAGGAGAATCAGATAAGTTTGAAATTGCAGGATCAACATACAAAGTCAAGGAAGATTTTACATGTTATGGAAAATGTTATAGTATGTTTGATTAATATTGAAAAATATTTAGAGGAAAAATATTCAGAGAAGTTGGAAAATTGGGACATTTGCATGTATGAAGTCACTGGGAAGACAACAGGGGCAAGACACTGGACAAGTGAATTGATTGGATTAGAGTAGGGGTAGTTTATAAGAGTGAGAAAAACATAGTATAGGGGCAGACCTGTAGAAAGAATAGTAAATTGGGGTATGAATTCTTGTAAACAATATTTTTATGTTTTTATTTGCTTTTCAGTGACATTAGAAGCAACACCTTTTTAACAAACACTAAGGAAGAGGGTGCACTGTACGTTACTTGAGAAGAGAGGAAAACTGCAATAGAGATCTCAGAGAAATGGAAGACAAGTTATGAGGCAGTAAAGTGAGGAAGATCTTTACTAGGTTATCTTGGCAAAGCTGAGTATATGTGATCATCAATGTGAAATCAAATAAAATGTAATATATATGGGATTTTCTTTAGCTATAATCAGCTGTTTAGTACAAGTTGGTAGTATGACAAGATGTTAACTTTAACCAACATTGGGATTGGCAAGATAAAAGTAGGGAATTAGAACAGAGTTGGAAGGTTTAGGAAAAAAGTTTCCTAAACTCACAAGTTTTCAATTTCTTTTGTAAGTATTTACCATACTTGACCAGCTAAAAACAGCATCTATTATTTATCTCAGAGTTCTGGTCAAAAGTCTAGAATTCACTTGGGGAAGTACTTAAAGTCTCACAAAGACAAGATAAAGATACTGTCTGCTCTGGGCTCTTATTCAGAAACTCCAAAGCCTCATTCAGGCTTGCAGTTGTCTACAGCTATAAGACTGAAGTCCCCATTTCTTTGCATTTGACAGCTGGAGGTCATTCCTGACTTTGTAAGGCTATCTTCATTAAGTGGCTTATGGTACCACTTATCTTCAAAGTCAGAAATAGCAGATCAAATCCTGCTCATGTTTTGAATCTCTCTTATTTTCCTTCTGTAGCACATCTTTGAATTCCACCTTTGATATCAGCAGCAAGAAAGCCTGATCATAAGGGTGCAAAGGGTTATATTGGACCCACTTTGGTAATCCATAATAATCTCCTTCTGTAGGGAATGTCACAGATTTTATTTAGATTGATCAAAGAAAAAGACAGAACCAAGAGAGATAGTAAAACCCAACAAGCTTTATTGGTGGTACTTGGAGGGGTGTGCATGGAGGTAATATTTCTTACCGTGCGGGAAATTTCAGGGACTTAGGGTGTGAGGGTCAGTACTCAGAAGAGATAAGAGCTAAAGAAACTCCTAGCAAAGATAAGGATCAGGAAAAAAGGGCTAGGTGACATCACACAGTAGGGTAGCTGAGAGTATTGGGTCGGAGAACATGAAAGGCAGCATGACTGGGGCCTTGTTCATACAAGGCCCTCTTATCCATATATAACAGCTATTGGGTCAGATTTTGTGGCATACACAGAGCGGACAGACTCAAAGTGACTAAAAAATCATTTGTTTTGACTATTTTTAAAAATAATTGGATGTGTAAAAATATCCGATTTTTGATATCATCATGCTTTTTAGTTGATTGGTCTCAGTCTGAAGTGAAGAAATTAACAACTCAAAGACAGAAGCATGCCATGTTTGGCTTATTTATATAACAATCCATCCCCTAATGAAAACTTGCCTTATAATCTAAATTGTATGTTATCTTATAATGTTTGAGTTTGAAGCCAGTAATAAAGCATCTTTAGGACTCAGAGTCCTAAAGATAAAAAAAATTAGGATTGTAAAAACCATTTTCAGACTGTCTGGTCATTTAGGGGCACTAAGCATGGAGAATGGAAGAGAAAAGAAGACTCTGACTTTTTCAAAACTCTTTTTAGTTAGCTCAGTAGCCTACATAGTGTTAAGGTGACATGCCAGAAGATGTGTAATCAAGATTGATTGGGTAGAAACTCTCTTCCCAGATAAAGAAAAGGCACAAGAAAATATTAGGGATTAAAGTCAGAGGTCACCTGTGGCCAGCCGTAAGTGACCTCTTTGTTTCTTGAGCATCACTCAAGTGGTAATTTGTGTATGTTGAACCATCCTTTATTTTTGGAATAAATACCCTTTGATCTTGGTGTTTCACTGATTTTATATGCTGTTGAATTTGATTTGGTCATAATTTGAGGATTTTTCCTTTTGTATTCATCATGGATATTGGTCTATAATTGCCCTTTTTTTGTGCTCTTTCAATTCCTTGTATTAGCCAGTGCTATAGATTATCACCTGCCTGTGTATCTTGTCACCTGTTTCCCATCAGGTGGCACCTGCCAGTCATGTATGAAGTTTCCTGTTGATAGAAGAAGTACATTCCAATAATAATCAAAGAAAAAATTTCTAGGCTAACAACCAGGACAAAAGAATCTTTTAGCATAGTGGGACAATTTTAATTGGTAAGCAGGTAATAAATCCTTCAATGAATCTTCCTCCCAAGATAGTCACCTCCTGGGTTGTGAGGGGAATACTTTATTATTTATATAACCCATTGTTGTTAGGTGAGCTAAAGTTTAAGAGGAGAGGAAATGACATTAAGGTTACAATTGGTAACTTTAATTATGTTTCCAAAGCACCTTTTGTCATACAAGGTAGGATAACCACAAGAGCAACAATAGGGGGTGATGCTCATGGGAATCAGCATACTGCCTATCAGTGAAAGTACTTGTAAATGTGGGCATGGTAGTTGATAGTGATTAAAAGGAAATAAGAACTTGATTCATTTTTCATATATGTGGCACATCCAATAAATAGAAAATTATTAATTACCTAATTATAAAATTTTAAGTTGAAATAACATATTAGTTTATAATATCTTTCATATGAGAAATGTACCTAGTCATTGTATGAATTTATTAAATATAAGTCAAATTAATATATGAAATAATATTTGACCTAAAAATTCAATTAAGTCAACACTATACAGATAAGACTGATGCTGCCTAGCCTTTCATAGCAAAAAGATACAGAGGATGGGGCAACGCCTGTGGCTCAAGGAGTAGGGTGCTGGTCCCATATACCAGGGGTGGTGGGGTCAAGTCTGGCCCCAGCTAAAACTGCAAAAACAAACAAACAAAAAAAAAGATACTTAGAAACTTAATTGTGATTCTCTAGCCTAATTGACTTTTTTATATCTTTTTATTTTATTTCTTGTATATAACTTTAAAAGACTGCATAATATTCCATGGTTTACATATACCACAGTTTGTTAATCCATTTATGGACATTTGGGCTTCTTCCAATGACTTGCCAATTACGAATTAGGCTGCAATAAACATTCTGGTGCAAATATCTTTGTAAAATGAGTTTTGGTCATCTGCATATATACCTAGTAGAGGAATTGCAGGATCGAACGGCAGGTCTACTTTTAGTTCTCTAAGTGTTCTCCAAACTTCTTTCCAAAAGGAATGTATTAGCTTGCATTACCAACAGCAGTGCAGAAGTGTTCTCTTCTCTCCACATCTGCACCAACATCTGTAGTTTTGGGATTTTGTGATGTGAGCTACTCTTACTGGTGTTAGATAATATCTCAAAGTGGTTTTGATTTGCATTTCTCTTATAATTAAAGATGATTAGAATTTCTTCATGTGTTTGTAGGCCATGCACCTGTCTTCTTCAGAGAAGCTTCTGTTTAAGTCTCTTGTCCACAATGAAATGGGATCATCTGTTCTTTTCTTATTAATTAGTTTGAGTTCTCTGTGGATTCTAGTTATCAAACCTATGTCAGAAACAGTACCTGCAAATATCTTCTCCCATTCTGAGGTGCAGACATAAAAATGTTGGAGACTTTACCTCTTTTATGTTTATATGGATGGAGCTGGAACATATTCTTCTTAGTAAAGTATCTCAAGATTGGAAAAAAAAAAGTATCCAATGTACTCAGTACTATTTTGAAATGAATATATGGTCACCTACACTTTCATATGAATGATAAAACACAACTATAGCCCAGAATGAAGGGGGGAAGAGGAAGGGGAGGGGAAGGGGGAAGATTGATAGAGGGAGGGTAATCAGTGGGATCTCACCTATTGTATATAATGCAAGGGTACATGTCAAATCTTTTAAGAGTAGAGTATGAATGTCTTAACACAACTATTAAGTAAGAGAGGTGAAGGCTATGTTAACCAGTTTGATGTAAACATTCCAAATTGTATGTAAAATCAGCACAACCCACAAATCCATTAATGTACACAGTTATGATTTAATAAAATGAAAACTTAAAAAGAGAAACCTATGTGAAATTTAGTAAAGATTTTAAACTCTGTCTCTAGCCTCTTCTATGTTCTTATCACAGAGTAGACAAATGAGATAGGGTGGCCTAAAATTAATGCTTTGCCTCCTAGAACAATTAGATACTCTTCTCAGCCATTGACTACTCTTTATACTCATACAAGATCATAACTCTCTTCAATATTTTCTGATTTCAAAATGAGAAAAATCACAAAAATAAAAATAAATGGTATTGTGCCTTTTGAATTAAATTTCAGTTAAAACTACCGAATATTAGTAGCATCACATATTTTGATTGAGCCGGCAGGTCAACAACAAAACACAGTATTGAAATGGAAGGTTTACCAAAAAGTACTGTACATTTTGATGTTAATAGGGAGAATTCTTAGGTGTTCCTTGCCTTTTTTAACATCTGCATACATCAGCTATTTAGTTTTGCCTCATCAATCTTGCAGTGTGGTTTGCATGAAGATCTGATCCATGATAATCCAAGCATGAGAACATCTGACGCTCGGAGAGACTGATACTCCTGAGGTGACTTGCATTAACTATGCATGAAATTTTCAACTCAAATGCACCTTATCAGTATTGACTTGGCACAAAATGAATGGTGCCATCATTTTATTTTTAAATTAACACATTTTTATTTTAAACTTTTTAATCAAAAATATTGTAGTTAATTTCATAGCGATGGCTAAGGTGTTTTAGAAATTTAGTGCATCTACTTAGTTTTAAACAGGTCCATAATAAATAAGAAAACATGTGCAATTGTAAATTAATAAAATTATTAGTATTTTTTCTGCTAAATATATGCCCATTTCATAGGATTAGGAAACATAATGTAAAAACAATAAAATTGAGTTTGACACAACAACCAATGGTTTTTCAAAATCATACAAAAATCTGGAACATACACACAAATATCAATTTGTACAGCCTAAATTAAAATCAAAGTATAATATTTATTTAATTTACTTATTTTAGAGTTAATTGTAACTTCTCCCATTCATTTTACTTTTTTTACTGTGTTAGTTATTTGTAACTTGTATTTTTTTTATACTCTAAAATGGAGTATCTGGAAGAAACTAACAGTGTTCTATGACATGGAATTAGTTCACATTAAGAACACAGGCTTGGAGTTATTAAGATATCCATATGAGTCTCAATAGACATACTCAATCAGAAAATATGTTCATTATGCTGTTCTTTATAAAGAAAATCAGCCACGAAGGAATAAGTATACATATTTTGGATCTCTACCCTTCAAAGATTTTGTGATTCAGTACTTAAGGGATGTATAATGTTTACATTTTTCAAAGATACCCAATTATTCTGATTTACTTCCAGGTATAAAAACTACTGCTTCATATTATTTGACAATTTAAATATTTGCATTAAAAATTTGGTAATTATGTGCAGGGATTTTGAAATTGAACCATTTAGTTTGAATTTATATAATAATCCAAGGAACTAAATATTCCTTGTACGTAATATTACTGTCTCTTATAACTTTTTATGTGTTGAACAGGATTATTCATTGAATTTATTGTTCTTTAACAGCATGACTTCAGGAGCTAATCAAGTTTTACTGTAGATGTATTAGAGAAATATATAGCTGAGCATCTTGTAACGAGGGACAAATGTATTTGTTATTTACTTTTATGTAGTTTCATAGGTTCTTTCCATTCAAAGCCAAAGTATCACAGATAAAAACATTTTATATGAATTACATTATGATAATTTTTGGATACTTAAAAATTAAGGAACATAAAATCATTGCGATTAAATTTTCGCAGAATAACTGCCACAATACTCTGCACAGTTGCATCTTGCAAATCGTTTTTGGAAATACTCTCACCACTGATTTTCTTCAAGTGCTATAAGCTCACTTTTGTAAGTGTGAATCACTTCTTCATGGCTGGAGAACCTTCTTCTGTGCATGTGATTTTTTTGACTGTATGGAACAGGAAATAATCACATGGGCCAAGTCAGGGCAGCAGGGTGGATGAATCATAATTTAACCTCTGTGGACTCCAGGGACTGAATGATGATGTTGGCTGTGTGGGTGGACATATTGTCATGGTGCAGGATGGTTCTTAGCAATCTGGTCCTTGGCCACTATTCTTGAAGCTTCCTGAACACTTTGTGTAGGCATACTGTAGTGTACAACTAGGCAGTAAGAGTACTTTCTTCCTCCAGAGGAACAATTGCACGTGATTGCTTCTGGAAAAGAAAGTTGTTACAATTTTCTATTTTCTTTTCAACACGTTGGGGTCACTTCACGTTTGCTGGTAGATTTTCATCTGGAAAAAAAAAAATCCACACTATCAACTGATGCTTATTCTCTGGATCAAACTGGTAAATCCAGGTTTCATTCCCAGCAGCTATGTTAGAAACATGTCTAGACTCGCCACTGTCGACTGTGACCAGCATTTCTTCACACCATTCAACACGGATGCAATTTTGCTCATCTGTCAATGTTAAGTCACCAAGCAGGATAAAATTTCCCTGACTCGAAGATAATTGTGCTGGATTATCCCTGGTCACTGCCAGGGATCCAATCTGTAGCAATGTCCTTAAATGTCATTCGATTGTTTTTGTGGATCATCGTTTCCAAGGAGCTGATGTGTTCCTCAGTCACTGTGGTCACTGATGCCCACTCCTGTCCTTGTCTTTCAGTGAATTTTGACCTCCTCTGAATTCTTGAAAACACCCCAAAATTGTCACATGGGAAGCAACAAAGTCCCTGAAATTCAGTTGCAAATACTCAAGGCTTGAGACTCTACTTCTAAAATCATAAAAAATCCCTCATCTGTTCCCCGCTCTATAGCTGACACTGACTGAGTGCCATGTGGATGGAAACACATGAGGCCCACAAACCCAGCACTGTTGACTCAATTTCTTGGAAACGCAATAAAGAAAAATAACAGTCTGTCTCAAAACTTTGTGGTGAGGTTCACATGCCAAATTAACAATAAGTGTATACATTGGCTTTCTCCTCAAAAAGTTCAAGTTGTAAAATCTAAAATGAAGAGAAACAGTATGAGTTGATATATGAATATTATGGAGTTCATTATACATTATCTCTTCTCATTCTAAAATGTCATTTCACATGACAGAAACTATCTAAAATAGCTTTTATTTTCTAGATTGCAATATTTAAGACCAAAAGAATGTTTGTAGAGTGAGAAATACATGGAGAATAAAACAAGTACATGTTAAAAATTAAAAGTACAGCAGGCAAATATCCTTAGGCTCAAATGAAGAGTTTACAGTATCTAAGAATTTCTTTGGTTTAATTTCTGCTTCCCTCCTTTGTATCCACATCTGGCACTGATTCTTTCTAAAAGCATGGCCAAGTAAGCTAATGAAATGCTTCTCTGAATAGGTATTATTTGGTTTTCAAAGATAAACACATGGTTATATATTCCATATTGCAATTAAGCTCTGCCAAATTACGCACACACTCTCTGAATGTGCAGTAACTGTCATTATTAATATTTAGGCACATCTGCGTTCTCCAATCATATCATCAGCAATTGAAGAAATGCTAGAGCACATAAAACAGAGCTATCCGTTACCAATTCAGAAATTAACCATCATTCAAAATTGTGCCAATAAGCATATTGAGTTTTGCTTTAAAAACTTGTTTTAGATGCTTTCTTATTAAGAAATTCTTTGGTAGAAATGCTTAGAAGAAATGCTTAAGTAAAAGAAACAGCAACAAATATACAGATGCTCCTCAACTTAAGATGGGTTACATCCTGGTAGACCCAGCTTAAAGCGAAATACATTCAGGACGCCTAACTTACAGAATATAATGTAAGCTTAACATAATGTGGCTCAGCTTACCTTAGATAAGCTCAGAATGTGTATATTTGCCTACAGTTGGGAAAAATAACATGGCAACACAGCACACCAAGTAGTGTCGGTTGTACACCCTCATCAGAAAGATGGTTGACTGGGAACTACGGCTGCCCAATGCTGCCTAGCATGGCAAGAGAGTATCCTAATGTACATCACTACCTCCAGGACAGATTACAATTGAAAATCTGAAGTAATATTTCTACTGAATTTATGTTACTTTCACATGAAATAAAAAAAAAAAAATCTATACATCAAACCACTGAAGGTCAGGGCCTATCTGTATTTGTAATATTCTTCAAGGAAATAAGCTAGTTTTGTTGAGTGAACATTTTAACCAAAGACAAACACCCATGGACATCTTTAGGACTTGTCAAGAATATACCTTGAAATTTAAAGGAAATTTTAGATTCTATAAAAATTCTCTTATTTTTTTAAAGCAGCAAATAGTCTGAAATTAGAGAATCATTGGTTATGGATTTATGATAATAATCTCATTCATTATCAAAATTAAACTTTGAAAATGAAAACTCTGATATTGATAATTAACCAATAGGTATAATGAAGAGCTGAATAGATATACATAAAAATTTTGTGTTGGCTAGAGGTTAATTTCCTTTATTATGTTTTTATTTTTTAGAAGTCAAAAAATAATAATTTTAACTTAAATAATAGGCCAAATCTTGATCTATACTTACGCCTTTATCATTTATATCTGTACGTGTGACTGTATATATATCTATTTCCGTTTTATATTCAACCTAAATACCACCAAATCATACTTTCACTGTCCATGTATACCTTTTCTTTGCTATTTAAATGATGCAGAGTTCATATTCATGCACAAATTATACATAAGCTTAGTAATAGTAAACTTGTAAATTTTCAAAAGAAATTAGACTTAATTGAAGTTATACTTTTTGTATAGTTTGGGTATGTTGAACTCTATGTAATGTTATTTTCTCCTTAATTTATACCAACAGTTATGTTAGCTTTACTGCTTTTTAGGTATGCATAAGCTATAGTATTATTTGGATACAGAAATCAATCACTTCACAAATAATATGATTAGGTTATGGGCACTGATAAATAATCTCTAAGAAAAGACAATTACTAAATTTAGGAAAATTAAAATTTAGAATTGCTAGACAATAACTTAAATTCAATACTAATGGATAATTTTGAATGAACTAGGAGATTGCACTTGAGAATGAGCAAGAATTTTGGTGATCAGAAGGCACCAAGGTAAGACAATGCACCTGGAAATGAGAGTTGAGTTGCTATCATGGAAACCATAGATGCTACAAAAGAATGAGATCTCACTGAAAGCTTTGAAGCAGAAATATTATGTAGTAAAATCTGAAATGTAGTTTGCTAACCCGTGCATAAAATGGAAGTAACGTTTGAAGTGGTTCGGGACAATGAACAGGAAAGCCAGCATGCAGGATACGCAATATTCTAAGTGACAGGCAAGTATCTTGAAATAAGTTCATGCAAGGATGATTGAGATAAGAAAATAAAGAAGGTGGCAGGAGATAAATTGAGCCAAATATTGATCTGTTGTAAGAAACCAGCAAGGGCGTGGTATGAAGAACTTCCAGATTAATGTTTTGGGTGACTAGGCAGAAGGTGCTGTAGTCAGAAGAAATGGGGATTCTCAGGCAGATAACTGTGTTTGGGAATTTAAGGTGTAGAATGGTGCGTTCTCTTTTGGACTTGTTAACTGTGTCCTTTTTTAAATGTTGCAGATACTCAGCAGATCATTTTGTGGGGTAAAATTGAAATTTTCAAACAGCATGATACAATACTAAAAAGTGCTAATAATAAACAAGAAGGCTTTATTTTCTAAAGGAAGCTCAGCATCTTATTATGCAAAAAACATTCCTTAAACTTAGTCTTCCTCTTTCTGGTGTCAGGCATCATATTATCTGTATGACCTTGACCTGCCTGACTTCTGAGGGATGGAAATACTCTTACTTCAATTTCTATTTAGGTTGTTAACTGATGATATCTGTTACCAGAGGACAAGATGAGAAAAAACAGCCGGTAGGTAATCTGCACATAAGGAACATAATGAGCGAGTCTCAATTTCCTTATCTAAATATGAAGGAAAATATTAGGAGAATCAAATAAAGTAATATATTAATATAATAAGTAACATACAATTTATAAAAACTATATATAAAATATGAAACAAATATAGCTATTGTAATCAAAAGGATGGTAAAATGTATATGTTCAATAAAATATTGTTTATAAAATAGACTTTAATTTTTCTTCTATAAAAATCAGTTTTCCCTTTTCTTAGAAGGAGGAGAAAGAAGAATTTTATCAATCACCGCAGTGCATTCTTTCCTCAACCTAAACCAAAGGATAAGTGGCAGGCGTCTCCAGAAAGTCACATTCTGCTTACACACAGTCAATACGCGAAGGTGAAATCTATTTACTCTGAGAGTGAGGAATGTCAGTCTAATTTGCAAAAGGGGGAAAATAATCTAATGACGTACATATTTTTTAAATGAATAAATTTGTTGCCTCCTTTAACAGATAATTCCTGACCCTTCCCTTCCTTACATGTAGCTTAATAAAGGATAAAAACAAAAATATCTTCAAAATTTTAAAATAGTTTTCTGGGTTTCCACTTGATTCTAAGCAAGTTGATGAAAGAAACTACTTATTCTTTTAAGGTTTACTAATTTTCCAAAATGACATAGGATGCACTTAAAGTTTGTTTCCCAATTCTCTCTATTCTGACGAGTGTTACTACTGGATTGCAGGATTTCCAAAACTGTCCATGTATTGGGAATAAGCTCCTTGATAAAGACTTATAAAGGATCTCAATTTAAGTATAAAATATTAAACTACATTTAAATATAGTACACAACATCACTATAAGACATTAATATTTAAATCAATACTTTTTGATTCACGAATTTATAAAGAATAATTTTGTTGCTTTAAAAAATAAGTGAAGTCCTTGTGACTTTTAAAAATCAGAAATGTAAAAATAAAAGTTTTGCCTTCTCATGATTTGCATATAAGCGTTATGTTTCACTCCATTATGACAATTCATTCCATTTAAAGCGAAGAAAAAATTCTTACCGCATACCGCACACACAAACAGATTTACTCAACCAAATGTACTTAATTGATTTTCCATTCTAACAAGCTTACAAAGCTCTCATGGCTGATAAAAAAGATGAAAATAAAAAAGGACAAAAAAATTTTAAAGGCAAAGTAGAGCATCAGAGATTCTATTTCTTTCTAAAATGGGTTTAGTAAAGCTAACTGTTAGGAGCATTTAGCTACACTCTGGCTAATACCTTCAAACATTAACACAAAGCAGGGAAGTGGGTAATTGGTCTCTTTGGATCAAGACAGCATTACTATTCTTTTCGACAAGAATATTCCCTCGAAGTGAAATCTGAAAGAAAATGAAAATATTATAATTTTCACAGAGAGAATGCACACCATTTTAAGAACATTATCAAATGAATATTCTTAAAGTAGTCAGAGATTTCAGCTATCTAATAGAATAATACTTTTTTCTTTTGAAAATACTGACAGGATAGTCCAGAGTTATAAACTGAAGGCAGATGTAGTTTTTTGTTTTTTTTTTTTTTTTTTTTTAAGAAAAAGAGAGCAAAGATGTGTGTCTTACACTTAAAGGTCAATAGATTCTGTTTCCATCAGATTAGGATAGATGAGTTCAGAGAACCTCATGAAAACCCTTACTTAAATTTCTACTGAGTTTGTCTTTCTGTTAACTGATGATATCTGTTACAAGAGGGCAAGGTGAGAAAAAACAGTCTGTAGGTAATCTGTACATAAAGAACATAAGGTGTTTGCTAAAAATAAGCACTGTCATTGTACTAAGGTCTAAGAGGAAGCAGGGTGTATGTATGTCAGGGAATTGGTATGGGACTCAGCACAGCCAGACCTGTGGGGGGTAATAGAAAGCAAGTGTAGGCAGTCATCTTGTCCAGGATAGGTACTGGCAGTCAGCACACACAGTTGCTAAGGTTCATTGTTAGTATCAGAAATAGTTGAAATCAGAAGCCAAGGCGAAGTCTAGCTGGGGGGCCAGTCTGTGAGGTCGAGTTCTCTCCTTCAAAGGACGAGAGACAAATGCACTTGAAGTAGTCTTGCCCTAAAAAAGAAGGCTCTTTAATGAGAAAAGATATTCTGATATTACATTGGGTAAGAGTGGAAGTAGGCTCAAACATACTCTTGTAAATTTGATGTTCTAGTCAACAAGAGATTTTTCTCTCTCTCTTTTTACTGTAATTATCTGGGAATGGGAAGAAGGTAAGCAGGCCAGTGCATTTGGAGGTAAGCTACACCTTCAGATTTAGAAGTGCCTGTCAGTTTGGTTTTGGGGTGCAGCTCTGAAATATTGTGCCCAGAAAAGTATCCTTTTCTTTGGTTAGGTTAGTGGCATTTCTAGACGTCTCTGGCCAATAAATGCCATGATTCATTTGTATTGCCTCTAGTGGTTTAAAAAATCATTTGAAAATATAAGATTGATTAAGGGAGATAATAATGTAGATATTCATTTTGGTTAAGTGTGACAGCTTAAATGGGTAGACTGACACAATGTACATTTTTCCATCAAATTTGATACTTTATATGGTAGTGATTTCTGAAAACTAATGTCCGAGGTGGTTTGATGAGTCATTGTTTAAATAAAAAATGTGAATTACAAGTTGAAGGAAAAGATAATTGTAGAACTAAAGAAGTGTCTGTTCAATGTTTAGAATTGACATCATTTCAATTAGTACTCAGTTTATATTCTAGCTTATCATAATTACAAAAAGTGTTTACAATCCATGGGTAAAAGTTAATACAAATAAACTGGTAGGTAACAGAAACTTTCAAGATACATGGAGAAGAGGATGAATTTGGGCCTGAATATTAAATTGGACATGGAGTACTATTCAGATCTTGATTTGCCATCATGGGCAACGAATCAGATCTTTGAATGGTGGAAATGATTGCCTGTGGACCCATGTCTGATGACCCTGTTAGTGGTGTAGAGGAATATGCAGCCTAAGTGTGGCAGTAATCATTAGAAACACATTGTGCCCTTCAGTAATATTGTATTTCATTGATTCATTGCGCTAATAGTTGCAGAACACCTATGCCAATAAATCTTTCCACCAGTTCTACAATTCAGCAATTAAGCCAAATATTGCCTAGCCCATTGTTTTTCATCCTTCATTTGCTAAAATAAGTTACAAAGCAGGTGAAGCAGCCATATGCCACCTTTAACCCCCTTGCGAACAAGATTTGTGTCTTAATCATTCTTCATCCCCATTGCCTAGACCTGATTAGCAATGTTCTATAATTAATAATTGATAATATATTTGGACCAGAATTGAAGAATCATACAATTGAAAAAAATTATTAAGAATATTTACTATTCCAATTACAGTGATATAGTAATGGGAAAATATCCTGGTTGCCTTTGTTAAATTATAATTTTACTATTTAAATAATAATCAAGCATAGTTTTATAAATGAAAGGTAAGAGTATATGTGAGTATTCATATTAATTAAGGGAGAAAAAGTGGTGATATAAGCTGTGCCTATTATTCTCAAAAACTCATAAAATAAAAAATTATACATTTAAATGTATTTCTCTTTATTTATTAGCATGTGGGAGCCCAAAGTTGGACTTCACTGTATTCCAAATTGACATCAGCCTTGTTGCACATTCTATTTCCAAGTTAGGCAAGCAGTTACCAAGCTGACTAATATGCTTGGAATGTTTCTGAAAATTCTTCTTTCTATACTTTCTGTGGTGTAATGTATTTTTTCATCTGAATATGAGTATATTACAATACAAGGGTGGCTGCTTCTGGCACCGTGAAGGCAGATATTTTTCTGAGTATTGGAGTCTACAATAATGTTTCCATAAATATTCTGTAGTAGAAGATAAAATTTTTAAAAATGTATACTTTTAGAAAATTTTGGGCTCACAGCAAATTTGAAATTTGGGCTCACATACAGGATTTCCTGTATATCCCCTGGCTCCACTCTTACAGAGTTTCCATGTTCATCGCCATTCCCTATAGAATGGTACATTTGTTAATACTTTACAAATGTACATAGACTAGTGAATATCACACAAAATCTATAGTTTACTTTAGGGTTCACTATTGGTGATGTGCATTTTGTTGATTTGGACAAATGTATACCAACATATGTACATCATAGCAGTATCATACAGAGTATTTTCACTACCCTAAAACAACTTTGTTCCCTATCCATCCATCACCTTCTCCCTTCTACCCTGTAAACTCCATATCTTTTTGCTGTCTTCATAGTTTTACCTTTCCCAGAATGCCATAGGTGCAATTATAGAGTCTATAGACTTTCAGACTGGCTTCTTTCACTTAACGATATGTTTCATGTTTTTTCCTGCTTTGATAGTTCAAGGTTTCAGTTGCTCGCCTACTACTCACCCCCTGTTGTGTGCCCATTCTAATTGGCCACAGACCAGTGCCAGTCTACAGCCTGGTTTGGGGGACAGTAGATGTAAAGTATGTTCTTATTTGCTTGTTTTCTATTTGTATATCTTCTTTGGTGAAATGGCTGTTGAAGTCTTTGGTTCCTTTTTAATTGTTTTCTTGTTGTTATTGAGTTTAAGAATTCCTTATATATTTTATTTATTTATTTATTATTTATGTTTTGAGACAGAGTCTTACTATGTGGTGTCACAGCTCACATAACCTCCAACTCTTGGGCTTAGGTGATTCTCTTGCCTCAGCCTCCCAAGTAGCTCGGACTAAGGCATCTGCCGCAATGCCAGGCCTTCGGCCTTTTCTTTTCTTTTCTTTTCTTTTTACGGTTTTTGGCCGGGGCTGGGCTTGAACCCACCACCTCTGGTATATGGGGTCAGCACCCTACTTCTTTGAGCCACCCTGCCCAGCCATTTTTTGTTGCAGCTGTCATTATTATTTAGCTGGCCCAGGCAGAATTGAACCCACCAGTCTGGTGTATGTGGCTAGTGCCATAACCACTGTACAACAGGTGCCGAGCCCCAGCACTGTTTTTTAAATAGAATATCTTTTCTTTATTGTGTTTCTGTTCACGTTTATCCAGGATCAGTTGATTATATTTATGTAAATCTATTTCTAGGCTCCTATTCTGTTTCCTTGGCCTGTTTGTCTATTATTTTGCCAATAAACTCTGTCCTAATTACTATAGTTTTATTATACTGTAGAATTGAGGTTGGAATTTCTGTTCTTCAACTTTGTACTTCTCCTTCAATATTTAGTTGTTCATTCTGAGTCTTTTGCCCCTACATATAAACTTTAGAATCTCTTTGTTGATATTCACAAAATATATTGCTGGGTGTTAGTTATTTTGTTGTTGTTGGTTTTGTTTGAGACAAGATCTTGTTCTGTTTCCCAGGCATAGCTCAATAGAACCTTAAATATCTGGTCTCAAGCAATCCTCTTGCCCTGGTCTCCTGAGTAGCCAGGACTATAGGCACATGCCATCACTTCAAGTTAATTAAAAAAAAAAATGTAGAGATGGGGTCTTGCCATGTTGTCCAGGCTGGTGTCAATTCCTGGGCTCAAGTGAGACTCTTGCCTTGGCCTTTCAAAGTCCCAAGATTAGAGATGTGAGCCACTGTGCCCTACTGCTGAGATTTTGAATGGGATAGTGTTCATCTGTAGTTCAAGGTGGGATATGATGATGAAGTCATGAAAATTTTTCATTAAATTATGGAGAACTAGCAACAAAATAATTTGATCCATGAATTTTTCCCCTTATTTCTAAAATATATAGCCACATCAAAACCAATAGCCCCCAACCAATACATATATTTTGTCAGTTTGTAAGTAAAGAGAAGTTGATTGATCTACTTGGATTTACCATAGTAATACAGTTTTCATCTCTAGACTCCAGATTAGTAAAAGAATGTTATCATCAATAAATAAGCAATGCTTCTTTCTTAGGTTCTGAAAAACATAATATTTAAGTCATATTTAAAGAGAAGTTTACACAACATCCAGCATTGAAAATTGATAAGTGAAGGGAAAAATAAACGTTTCTTTTTCCCATTGTATACTATATTCGAGAGTAACCTCATATTCTCACTTGATGAAGATGAATTATAATGTATAAGAGTCAACTAATCTACATATAGGAAATGATATAATTAAATAATTCCTTTTAAAATTTTGATAACATACTTAGGCAAGCATATCTATTTCTTTTAAAACCATTAGATCAGTGGTCACTAATGAACTGAGTAGTCATATGATGACATTTATTTTTTATTTAGAAATAAATTTACAGTAGAAGAATCCAAACATCATCACTCAAATTTGATATGCAGTCTTAGCACCCAGACTGTCAGTCAATTAGATATGTCTCTAATGTGGTGCAATACTAAGCGCATATCATCTATGACACAGTATAGCCAAAGTTACTTACATAGAATTAATAAATCCTTTAATTTTCAAGGAATAAAGAAAAAGGGATAGCAGAGTGAAACAAGCTAAAATCACAGTAATCACCAGGAAATTCAGAAGATGAATATTTCTGAAGAAAGTCTTAAAGGTTGTAGCAACCTTTTAGAGGTGGAACAGGAGGAAAGCAGAGCTGAAGATGAGGGGGAGGGAGAAGAGAGAAGAGTTAAGAATTAAAAGACTTAAAGGATATTAGGGAAGAGAGATACATTCTTTTTTAATTTTCTGGTTTGTATTTTCCAATTTGTGGAAGCACATATATTGCTTCTGTCATATAAAAGTATTTTTTTAATTTTGAATATATACTTTTAAGATTTTCTTTTCACAGTTTACTGAACATCCACAGAAATTTTCACGTATGCAAAAACACAAAGATAAGTGGTTTTAATGAAATCAATGATACATTTTTTGTTCTCCTACTGCTGTGATATAAGCCAAATTTAAAGTATCATTCTACACTTAGATTACCACCATGCATTTAAATTTCCTCTTCTGGAGGTATCAACATTAGCACAGTCTCCATCCATTATCTTTACTAACTTTGGCCTTTTTTGAAAGATTTTATCAATTATTCATATAATCTCTCATTATTAAAATGTTGTATGCTTAACCTAGCTTTATGTTTTTCCTCTAATTTTGTTTCAGAAATCATTAAACAAGGAAGACAACTTTAAGGAGAGGGAGTGAGTTATGGGACTGTGATTCTCATGGCATATTGAACCTATAGTTAAACTTCCATGGCACACTGAAATTATGCTGATCAAAAAAAGAGTAAAAAAAAAATGAACATACTCACTGTTCACTTCTTTCAAAAATAATCTAATTAATAATTTTTAAGAATTATCACAACATACCTGGTGAAAATCACTGCCCTTTGGGTTCTTATCTAATACATAAGTTGTACTTTTTTTTTATCCTTATAAAACAGAACAGAGATAATTAATTACTAAATGTTACCATGTAGAAGATATATATGACTGTATATATTGATAATTCCAAGTGTACCAAGATTAGACATTGGAAAACAATCACTGGGATACAGCAAATGAGATATTCTATAATGTGGATGAGACAGATGGGGGTAAAATAATAAGTAACACTGAGCTCACAGAACAGAGTCACCCTGAACATCAGAGACCTGTGCAAAGTATCTAGAACCCTAGATACTAAGCTCCCTGAGAGTTCCACAGTATCAGGCACCTCCTAAAAGTTAATGTACCACCCCTTCCTCTCTATGATTTATTCTAGTAATATTTCAAATATTTCAGTCTCTAAAAAAAATTAGATGTAGCTTATATCTCATTTATATTTGAAAGCACTTAACTAATGTCGTGTGTGCCAGTGTTGATATTTGCATTAGTTGTATGCTCCTTTCCCTCCGAAATAAAGGATGATGGCTATTGCAATGTTACATATTTCTCTGTATTTCAATCTAGTCTCCAAAGTTTTAGGCACTGAAAACGTCATCTAAATTTTATGCAAATCAATGGTAGATATATCATTTGTCGTAGTATTCAACTATGAAAATCTTATTGCTTAAAAATTTTTGCTATTTTTACAAAGACTCTAATTTCTTAAACTTTTATTTCTCTTAAATTTTAAGAGAATTGTTCTGAGTCTCTGAATGATGAATTACATGGTGACACATTTCAGTGGAATGAGTCAGGCAGAGAGAATAATTTTTAAATTTTACCAGTTGACTTGCCTTTCATAAAGACTTCAAGTTATGTTGTAAAAGAACTAAGAGTACATCACAGTTTGTTTGTTTTTTTTATAGTTTTGGGAGGTAGTGTTCCATCTTAAATTATTGCCTAGGTTTTCATAGGTGCTTTAGAAAAGAGGTTGTGGTAGACTGAACAGAGTATACAACATGCCAATCTTTTGAGAATGTGGTTTATTTTAATGCTTTGTTATAAAATAAATTCTAAATAATTTAATTGTATAGGTATTAAAATTCTTTATATTACTAAATATATAAAGATTGTGGGAACCTAATCAAAGTAATGTTAGATTCTAATTTACTAATTTCATTTTTCAAATCAAATTTTGTTTTAAATTTTACTTTATACTTAGTAAATTAAATCAACATAGAATATTTATTATGTATTTCTGTGCATATAATATATCTTATTCATCATATTGTATACATTACATATATCATATCATATATACTAGGTTTACGTGTGTACATAGAATACAGTCCTTAGGGATAAGAATTAATCAAAACATACCATGTCCTCAGAATAATAGAATGTTAAGAGTCATATGTAAATAGGTTATTTTTTGTTGGCTATTAGCTAACTGTAATTAGTTAAAATGATTTAGCCTATTTAATATTACATCTTTATAAACGCCCAGGAAATAGTATTTGACAAAGATTAACTTAAGATGTAAAAAAGAACTTTGAGGATATAGTTCAATATAATGTTTTTTTGTTTGTTTTGTTGTTTTTGAAAAATATTGAATATACCTCATAAAATAGTCAAAATTAGTATTGACTACATCTTATTCCACCAGAAAAAAAAGCAAGAATTAAACCCATTAGTTGATTTCAGACAATGTTACAAATTCTGTGTTTGTTTGTCTACGGTGTTGCCTTTGAGCAAAATATGCTGTATGTCTCTTGAATTGGTATTACCGCAGACATCTAAGGCACAGTTTACAAATCCACTGTTAATTCTTTTATTAGGTGGGAAATGTAAAGGCCATGTGTAATTAAATATATAAAATTAAAAATTACATGTGTTAAAAAAAACTGTTTTAGCAGAAAAAAATGAATAATCCCAACTACTTTATTTTAAATTAGGCTACCTTTTCTTAAAAGCAAATTACCAAGCAAGAAAAAATTTCACTAGGAAAAGTTAAACAGGCAGGATGGTGCCTGTGGCTCAAAAGAGTAGGGCACTGACCCCCTATGCCGGAGGTGGTGGGTTCAAACCCAGCTCCAGCCAAAAATTGCAAAAAAAAAAAGTTAAAAAGGCATGGAAGACTATATCATAGATGTTGCAATATGGTAGAAACACTGGAACTAAGACTGAGGCCAAATCCATTGAAACAAGGATGGGAGAGTTTCTAAGTACCCGGAGATCTGCTGAAAAAGAATGAAGGCTGCCTGCAGGGAGACTCATCAGAGGCACATAGCTAGAACTTTGAGCAAATCTTGATTTTTTTTTCTTTTTTTCCTCTGTGATGAGGCCACCCGTATTTGCTAACTGGCACCAGTAAAAGTTAGATTCCTACATGTAGTAAAGACCCAGAGACCGGGTCTGATCTTCCTTGATGATGGCATTTGAAAGGGAATGCCTCCTGAGTCCTTGAGAAAGCATCCTTGTCCTGCAAAAGTGGACAGATACTTTCATAAGAATTTACATCTCCCTGAGGCAGAAAAGGCATTTACAATTACACATTTTCTAAAGTAAATGCTTTAAGAAAAAGGAGATCAGGGACCTAGAGTCAAGAAAAATCATGTTTGAGGTTTAATCAAGCTGAAGGAAACTTTATTAGGCCATCTTGGTCAATCTCTCGGTGAATCCAAGAATGAAGTTTGAATTCCATAAGCCTTTTATTTTACATCAGAGATTAGGTTGGATCCAAAATTTTAATGTGCAGTTATTATCCAGGCATCAAATCTTACTTAATGTAAAATTTTATTAGGTTTAACCATAAAATACACCATAATGAACATATTTTCTGATTCAATGAGTGTGTTTATTGAGTATCTAGCATGAGATTAGAAATACTATTTTTCTCTTGCTCCAAATGGATGCCCAATACAGCTAAAACATGAGGAGCATATACATGATTTGGGTTATGTTGAAAAAAGATCTTATGAGCTAGAGAAAAAAAACCCATTCATTCTAAACTTTTGTACTATAATGTGAGATATCACTACTGTTGATAGAAAGATCTGGATGTTACATATATAACTTTTTAGTCCTTTTTACAGCAGCCATTTCAGAAAGGATTTTTGAGAATATGATAGTCTGTGTCACAACATGTATGCGGTGTAGAGTATCACAAATCTTGATATTGAGAACTGGTCAGTACATAAACCTAGTTTCCTGCATTCCTTACCAAATCCTGTGAAATCAGGACTGTCGTTGTCATTGAACAATTGAAAAAATTATAGTTCTGACGGTAATAGTTTCTTCTATGTCCAAGTCATGCTTCTTACATAGAGCTAAGATGTAAGATCAGTTTACACCCTAAATCTGTGGCTTTCTTACTATATAATACTGTATGCAAAGAATGTTTCATTAATGAAAAGTAAATATTTGTTCACTTTTGGGTTGGGTAAAGATAGAAATCAACTGCTGAACATTGCTGACAAGAAATTGTAGAGATTTAGACATTTTTCTATCCAGAGGCATCTTGAGAAACAGTGGCTTAAACAGAACTGCTTCAGCCAGTTCTGAAATTCTGAATTCTACTCAAATTCCTAACTTACAAGGCCTTTGCATTTGAGGCACCAAGACATTATGCAGGCCATAATCACTAAAATTACCTTCCATTTCCTTTAGCAGTGTCTCAGCAAAAGTTCTTTTATTTTACCAGACACATAGGGAAGGGATTTAACAGGATTATTTGTTTAACTTAAAACCATAATGTACAGGAACTGTGCTCAATTGTACCCAGTAGCGGTATACTTAAAAATTTCAAAAACTAACTGTGACTGGTGTTTTAGCTTCTAACCCACCAATCCGAGATTGTTTTGCTAAAAATATTAGATTTATAAACAGATGAAATGTGTTATTTTTATCTTAGAAGCTAGTAAATGTGAGATTTTTCTAAATATTCTACAATGATACAAAATTTAAGTTTCACTTTTACAAAAGGCATGGAGTTCGGCTTTTCTAATCATGTAAAGTTCTCTACCATTTACTCGGACAGCACATAATTTATTTTTTATAAAATTAGGTATTATTTTCCCCAATGTTGTCAATAAAAATGTTATTTATGACATTATGGGCTAAAACTTCTGAAATCAATTTCAAAGGTTATGATATATGTATAATTAAGGTTTGTCTTTTAAATTGCCACATAGCACGTTAAAAAATGTTTACAAGTCAATTGCAGATGGATATTAGTGGGAAGGACAGTTGAAGTTATGTGACAATCTGTGTAATGGAGTGGGTGTAGGAATGAAGAAATTTGTGAAAGTATATAATCCATTAATTATGGAAACCTGTCTGTAGGCTATATTGTTGTCATTAGACAGAAAATACATTAAGAATACCTCAACAAATGGAAAATAACATTGATCTAGGATAAGAATTAAAGATAGATAAGAAGGTATATCAGACGGTAAATTTGTAGTCATTTTAATATGGCAAATTGATTCCCCATGCCCCATGGGGCTCCTATATTCAAATAAGGAAGATAGATAATTGGGTTGTCCACAAAGTCAAAATTCTGGTAAACTATATCTGTAAGTAGAGACTAATTTAAAAATGCTGGAGAAAATAGTTAAGTTACCAGATTTTATTCAAAAGTTAAAGTAAACACAACATTATTATAAAACTATCATGTATTTTAAGAAGTAGTAATTTGCTTTACAAAGAAAAATAGTTTTAAGATTCCAGAAATAAAGAGCTGTAAATATACCAAAAGTTTCTTAATCAAATATAAAATTGAGATTTGTATGTATGTTTGGTAATGATCACCTGAATATAAAAAAATCTTCATTCTAATTAATATAATTGATAGACCACCTCAAATGTTCTCTGGTGATAAGAGCCTTGAATTATTTAATCCCTAAAATGAACAGCAACCATGATAAAAGGAGCATTTCTATTTGCATCCACAATTTTCTAATACAAATACTGACTTTTCCCCTTACAGGACCTTTTTCCTTTTCTGCTACAAATTGAAAAAGTAATATTTGTTTGGGGCTACACAGTAAACACACAAACACTAATGACAACTGATGAAAGGAAAGGTCTGTGCATACCCAACATCACAGATAAGCCAAATAGTCCTCAAATAATCTGGAGTTGGCCAACAGGCTGCATGTTAGATGTCCTGGATGATAATAACTAATATGATTTTTTTCCAAATTAAAGTTCCTAATCTGACATTTTTCTGCCTACTTAATTCATTCCTAGAACTTCTATGGTTTTTCCTTTCTTCTTTCTTTCTTCTTTTATTTATTTTTTGCAGTTTTTGTCCAGGGCCGGGTTTGAACCCACCACCTCTGGTATATGGGGCCAGTGCTCTACTCCTTTGAGCCACAGGCACTGCCCTCCTTCTTTATTTTTGTTATATTTTCTAGAAACATCATGATATGAGCATTTAAATAGCCAACATAATATAGATAAAAATTTCTGATTTGTTAACCCATTTGCTTCTTGACCATCAAGAATTATTTCCAAATGACTGAAAAACAATCCTTCTACCTTGTAGTGCATCATATGAAGGGACTTCAAAAAGTACATATAAAAGTGAAATTAACACATATAAAGATGAAAAATAAACTTTATTTCTCTATGTAAACTCCATTTGGTCCAAGATACTTTTGTGCGCAATGACATCAGCCATTTACTCCATCCCTAAAAAAGTAAGGGCCCTGGAAGTTCAACCCTTGTCAATGCAATCTTTCTAACATTGTTAACTGAACATAAAAGGGTACTCATTGAAGATTTTTAAGACTAGGAAACAAAAAGAAGTCAGAAGCAGCAAATCAGGACTATAAGGTGGACACCTAATGATTTCCCATGGTTTTTTTTTTTTTTTTTTTTCCCTTCTGGCAAAATTGCCTTCATTTCATTAGTAGAATAAGCCGGAGTGTTGTCATGGTGAAGAAGGACCTTCTGATAAAGCTTTCAGAGGCTGGGTTTTGTTTTGTTTTGTTTTGTTTGCTAAAGCTTTGGCTAATCTTTCTCAAAACATTTTTATAGTAAGCAGATGTTACCCTCCAGAAAGTCAATAAGTAAAATGTCTTGAGTATTCAAAAAAAAAAAAAAAAACTGTTACCTGAACATTTGCTCTTAACTGGACCACTTCCACCTCCAGGTAACCATTGCTTGGATTATACTTTTAATTGTACCAGAAATTCTGTTACAATCCTTTGAAGAAGTATCTCAGGCCTGTCTTCATGTTCTCATACTTCCCACAGTGGTAAAATGGTGCTGTCCGTGTTCCATACCTGGCTAGCTCCTACTGAAACAAGGGTGTTTTTTAGATATGCCACTTCAAGAGGTATATCTTAGGGATGCTCTTTGTGCCAGATGCTCCTGATTATTGCTTTTTTTAAGAGTCTTTCTCTTCTTCCCTTTCCAGCCAAACTCTGCATTGTGTCTGTTTTATACTGGCCAGAATTTTCCTACCTATCCCCTAGATGTAAGTATCTATGGTGTGGTATAAATTCAGTTATCTTAGCCCCAGAATAAACACCTGCCCATGACAGGTTTTAAACCCCTCACCCAGCATCTTAAATTTTTGATTTCTAGAAAATACTACTATAGGGAAATTATATATATATTATTACATAATATATTATATATTATGATAAACATATATCATAATATTTATATGTGATATATCTTTACACTCACTGTTTTAAAATTAAAATTTATTCTACACTATCAATTATTATAACCACTCTCTTTATCTGCCTTCAAATCCCACACTTCCTTAGAATTAGTTAACAAACCACAGCAGCAGTAATATCCTCCTTTCTTCCCATAGAGTTTGCCTTCTTGCCTGTTAGCATTGGTAAATTTTCTGGGTTCCTGCAGAATTTTATCACTTTAGTTGTTTTTTGTTTAGTGCACATCCCCACTCATCCAATTAGGGCACATCTTTTCTCATCTACATGGTGACATTGCCCAACAATTGTATGTGATCTTTCTCTATCTTTTAAATAAACATGATTTATTTATTTATTTTTTTAATTTTTGGCAGGGGCTGGGTTTGAACCTGCCACCTCCAACGTATGGGGCCAGAGGTGGCGGCCAGATGATTTATTTTTTATACTCTAGTGGGTCATTCCCTGTGGCCTAAAAACTTTCTATGATCTTTTTCTTCATAAACAAAGAAGAAGGAGAAGGAGAAGAAATCCTTTGCCAGCGGCTGCCTCCATCTATGTAATGTTTATCAGGAACAAAACAAAACAACAAAAAAACTCAAAGGAGTCATTCGTATCCACTCTCTCAGACTGCCTGCCTCCTGTTCATTCTATAAAGTGCTCCTGTCAGGATTTTGTCAACATCATTCAATTGAAATTGCTTTAGGTCTAGATAAGAGTTATATCCATATTGATAAATTCAGTGGTTAATTTTCATTCTTCATCTTATCCAACCTATTGGTGGTTGTTGAAATAATATTTCTCTTTTCTTTAATATATTCTCTTTTATTGGTTTCCAATCAGGGCCAGCTTTATTGGCACGAGAACTTGGCAGTCATACATACTTCTTGCATGACTCTAGATTTAGAAAGGTTCTGCACTTGATTTAATGCTCTGCTATCACTCACGTCAAATTTTAATGATATCAAACAACAGTTTTACGTCTCATTTTAAGCTTGATTCACAACTGACTTCACCAATCCTTCTTCTAATTAATCATATTCTTCTTATTTCCTTTGTAACTTTCTGATTTGGACATATTAATCTCATTTCTTGTCTCTTCCTTCATTCTTGAACTTTTCACTCCTTTCTCAAAAGTCATGTCCTTGGTTATATCACCTTTTCCATGTTGTAAATACCAACTGTTCACTGACAATTCAAAATTTATTTTTCTATGATGGAAATACTCCCTCCCAAACTTAAGATTTGTATAACTTACTACCTATTCAATTTCTTAAAGTCTACATGTCTTAAATTGAACTTATGATATTTTGTCTCCATCCTGTTCTGTCCATAGTTTTTCTCTTCTTAATTGAAAAATTCTTCATTCTTCCAGTTTTTCTTTTTTTTTTTTTTTATTATCTTATTTCCCACATGTGATCTGTCAGGGAATCATGCTGGATTTACCTACAAAATATATCCAGAATATCACCATTTGGTCATCACCAACAAGAATTCTTATGTGAGCCACAATGATCTCTTTTTGCATTACTGCATTAGCTTTCAGAAAGGTCTAATTTTCTGTACTTCTGCTTCCCTGTAGTCTGTTCCCAACATAGCAGTTGTTTGAGTCCATTTTGTGTTGCCTTAAAGGAATATCTAAGCCTAGGTAATTTATAGTGAAAAAAAGTTTATTTGGCTCCTAGTTATGCAGGCTTTACAAGAAGTATGACGGTATCATCTGCTTTTGGTGAAACCCTCAGGAAGCTTCCCATTTGTGGGAGAAAGCAAAGGAGAAGCAGGTGTGTCACATGCTGAGTGAGGAAGCCGGAGAAAGAGGAGAGGGTTGCCACACTCTGTTAAACATCAGCTCTCCCGGGAACCAGAAGAGCGAGAACTCACTCATTACTGAGATGGCGACACCAGGCTACTCTTGGCACACAGCTACCTCTGTGACCCAATTACCTCCCACCAGGTCCCACCTTCAATATTGAGAATCAAATTTTGATGTGACATTTGGAGGAGACAGATATCTAAACTATATCAGCAATCAACATATTTATAACTGAGTTAGTTTAAATAACTCCTGTGTTTAGAACTGTGCAGTGACTATTTTGTCCAAGTTTTTCAATATCAGGAATGTAAGTACCAATTACGTACAGAGGCAGATGAAATCAATCTTCCAGTTTAGCTTTGAATTGAAAGTAATGGGACAAGATATCCCTATTCACAATATAGATATAAATGTAAAGGTGGTTACAGCTATAAGCTGATATGGATGTGTATCCTGTGGTGAGTTTGCATGCATACATACATACACATATACATGTATACATAGGGCCCAAGAGTACTGATACTTCCTTAGCAGTGATCATACTTGGTGCTTAGTTTTTAGCTTCTAATTATCACTCATTACTTAAAGGATAAGGGCTTCTTTAAAAAGTTGGTTGATCTTAAGACTCAGGAAAAGAAGCAGAGGTGAATCTTGGAAATCATGTGCGATAAAGAAATTAATGTTAAAAGAAAGATGGAATCTTGTCCAAGGAACAGAAAAGTCAGTTTAAGAGGCTCCCACTGGCCAAACTCAGGACAATATGAGCACCAAAATAGAGTATCAAATTATAATTTAAAAATAACAAGTGAGTTCATGTTAATACAAATAAATAAATAAATAGAATAATCATAGAAACAAGTAAATGTGGAAGAAATGATTGTAGAATGTAATTAGAAAATAATTATTTGAAAAAATTAAATTATTAAAAAGTTTTAATTATTTAGCAAAGATTTATCAGTGGATTGTAAAAATGCAATGGTTTGATGGAAAAAAATGCAATGATTTGATGGAAAAAAATGCAACCTTGAACTGTCTGCCTACAAATTCCTTATTTACTAGAGCATAAGATATATATCCCATTAAAAAACTTACTATATTTCTATGGAACTAATTATAACACAACCTTGAGTATTCCAAGTATTTCAGATTTCTTTTTTATATTTGTATTGTATTGAATCTATGTCTATTTTTTTAAAGTTACCACCCATTTTTTGTGGACCATCTTCTATTATGTGACAGATCTAACAGAATCCCAGATGAAAACCATAAATAGTCATTAAAAAATCACTCGATTATTATAGATTATAAACACAGTATTGGGAAAATGGTATTAAGGTAAGAGAATAATAGCACTGTATTGATGTCACCAAATAATGACAACACATAAAGACTAGGGAACATATTTGATTTCATTATTTATCATTCTATAAGTGATATGATTTACAACCATTTGAATTATCTAAATAGGCTGACAATTATGAAAAATTTTTAAAAGGTTGTGTGATGCCTTCTCTTTTTTCATTTTGCATAGGATTACTTTGGCTAGTAAATTTTTTTTGTGGTTCTAAATAAATATGATTTTTCCCCAGCTTATATGAAAATGCCATTGATATTTTGGTAGGCACAGAATCCTTAGGTAGATTTGGTTAATATGAATGTTTTAAAAATATTATTTCTTCCATTCCATGAACATAGGACATCTTTTCCTTCTTAGTGTTTTTGTCTATTTCATCAGTCTTACAGTTTTCTGTGTAGACATCTTTCACCTCCTTGATGAATGATGTTGTCACATACAAACATTCACACATATGCACACATAGTGAAAACCTACTCTTTTTGAAAAAAAAAAAAACTATACAATATATTTCCTACACATATTTCCAGTTTAATGTAAACATCCTTGCCTTGGCTATATGGTTTTGTTTATTTTTTCTGATTCCATACAAAACAAAAGAATTATTTTTTACAAATCTTGAAAGTATCATTTTTGTATTTTAATGGGGACTGCTCTGAATCTGTAGATTTCTTTGGGAAGTATAGACATTTTGACAATGTTGATGCTTACCAGCCATGAGAATGGTATGTTCTTCCATTTGTTAATATCTTCTGCTATTTCATTTCATTTCTTAGGGTTTCATATTTTTCTGTATAGAGGTCCTTCATCTTTTTTGTTATGTATATTTCTAAGTATTTAATTTTTTTTTTGAAGCTAGTGTGAAGAAAATTGTGTCCTTGATTAGCTTCTCAATTTGGCTGTTATTGGCATATACTAAGGCTACAAACTTGTGGACACTGATTTTATATCCTGAGACATTACTATATTTTTTGATCACTTCCAGGAGCCTTGTGGTCTAGATGGCTTTACACAGAATTCTATCAAATCTTTAAATAAGAACTTATACCCATACTACAGAAATTATTCTAAAAAATCGGAAAGAAAAGAATCTTCCCCAACATGTCTATGAAACAAACATCACCCCTATACCAAAACTAGGAAAAGAGTCAACTAAAAAGGAGAACTTAAGACCAGTTTCACTAATTAATACAGATGCAAAGATTCTTAATAACATTCTACCCAATAAATTATAGCTATATGTTAAAAAAGTTATACAACATGATCAAATAGGCTTCATCCCAGGGATGCAAGGATGGTTTAAAATATGCAAGTCCATAATACAATTAGGCAAGAGAAGGAAATAAAGGGCATCCAATGGGAGCTGACAATATGATCTAATACTTAAAGAACCTTAAAGATTCAACCACAAGAGACCTGGGAGTCATCAAAAAATACAGTAATGTCTCAGGATATAAAATCAATGTCCACGAGTCAGTAGCCTTTGTATAC